>JAULKJ010250517.1:0-13554 GCA_032355405.1 Rubia balearica
GATGCCCTTATCTAATTCACCAAGTTACGAGAACGATGTTCCAATTTTGTCATGCTCTGGTCAATGGAACGGGGCCACAATCTCCTCATACAGTGTATGAAGAAACTTTAAGAAAACTACGCTATGACCCCCCTAACTTCCTTGAATGCTCGCTACACTTCTTAATTCCGCACCCGAACAGAGAATAATGCGTACCGTCCAACAGAGGCACAAATTCGGGTAATCATCCATCATTTTTTAACACTGTGTTCAAACCTTTACTGTCAGTGTTATGAGAGCGATAATTTCCACCAAACAGAATCAAATGAAATTTCATGTACCATGTTCTTTATGAAATAAAAACCTAATAAAATTCCTACCATAATTTCTAAAAAAAGTCCTAGTACTTGGTTTCCAGTATATTGTAGATGATTACTCATAAGTATATATGCAAAGATCAATTGGGAAAATTTGCTCGAAGTCTATCTATGGATAAGACCAGTATCTCTAATACCGACGTCGTGTATAAGCTGTGGGTTACCAAGGTTATTTTTGAGAATATTGTAATTGAGTTTGGGACTACCAGTGAATGTTTTTCCCATTTTTGCACTTAAATCCCTACAATGAATTGGGAGAAGTCTAAATCCGAAATTAGAGATACCAATTTTTTATTCGCACGCACATGAGTATTTTGTTCCTGTTTGGCATGGACAGGTTGTCGGAAGAGCTTGCAATCTTAGCATCAATTTTGTACGATAATTTTTAAAAATTATAGTTTGGCCCATATAAACGACGCCGCATACAGTTTGCATATACCGAACTATTGACCAACACTAAATCGACGTCGGTTAAAATGAAATTTCCAGCGGGAAACGAAATTTTCAGTCAAAATTTTGAACAAATTTCCCTCCAAAACCCATCTCATTTATGTCATATTCAACAATAAGAGTAATTAATTTCTCCTTTCCAACACACTTCCTCCAACCCCCGACTCCACACTTTCCTCTCCATTCATAACATTTCAACCACTGAAGAACACCTTATCAATGTCATCCTCTAGGGTTTGTGTTCCCAAATTAACATCTATTTTGGTTCTTGACGTTTGTAGAAAAGGTCTCCCCAATAAGATTGGGGGCGCACTACCATCGTGCACTACATCAAGGACATAGAAGTCTGTTGGAAACATTAAATTTCCTACTCTAACCATTACATCCTTAACTAAACCTCGAGGGATAGCTTTGGAGTGATCAACTAATTGGACAATTACCCTACTTTCCTTAACCTCACCTATGTCTAGGTTCTCATAAAGATTAGAAGGGATCACATTAATAGATGGACACAAATAAATCATCGCCTTTTTCATCAATTTACCACCTAAGGAAATAGGGATTGAAAACATTCTGGGGTCATCACATTTCTTAGGAAAGTTCCTATGAGTTTAAGTAGCTACTCCCCCTATTTTCAATTAACCTATCTTCTTAGTTAATCTATAACTCTTTTTAGTACATGCATTTTTCAAAATTTTAGCACAAGACGAACATGCTCAATCACATCCAAGATAGGAATGCTAACCTCGACCTTCTCGAAGACTTTACGAATGTGTGCTTCATTGGTTTCCGCCTTAGGCCTTCCCCTAAGTACACTAGGAAAAGGTGCTGGAGGGATAACCTTTGCCTTGGTGGTGGGGAGATCTTTGGAGGATTCCTCTTCTACAACCATCTCACACTTTTCCAAGTTAGCCTTGTTTTCCATAATCCAATCATCTTTTTGCACAATCTCCTTTTCAGGCCAGCGCAACTCCTTCCAGCTACTTAGCTTCAAAGCACTAATGTTCCTTAGGTTTATCTCGGTTTGGGAAGGAAATTTGCAGGATTTTCTAGCCTTAAGTCAGCTAACCGAAGTTGCAAGTTGGCCAACTTGGACTTCGATATTCTTGATGCTCGAAAAGGCTCTAGTGCCAAGCTTCTCGATTTCTCTCCTTGTTCGCTCTGTGAACATGTTGCTATTCATAGCCAATTGAGCTAATCTCATCCAAGATCTCCCCCGGACCGACTTTTATAAGGTAGCGTTGTTGTTGGAAATCCCCTCTCCTCCTCAGGTAGGGTTGAGGTTGTCCGCCTCAGTTGTACCTTTGAGTCTCTTCACACCAACATAATTTGGGGTGATCATGGTTTCGAGGGTTGAAGGAATTTTTGTACCGATCTTTTCTATCTCCACCTTGGTTTCCCCAGAACCCATGTTTCCCCTAGTAAATTGTTTCCTATTTCCACAGTTAAAGTTCAATGCTTTCACCTCTTCAAATTCTTCGACCCCTTGTGGACATGTGTCGGTAGGATGTTCATGACTACATATGCCACACACCTTGACTTGAGCTCTCCCCTTAAAAAAAAATTTCATCATCGAGGAAAGTGCTTGAAATTGCTTGAAATTGCTCTTCCAATTTAGGAGAGTGAATCGGCTCAACTAAAGTCTTCACATGGGATTAGCTATCAAATTGCCTTATCTCATTGTCCATTTCCTCGAACAAAGACATTGCATCCCTTGGGATGCTGTTGGCTATGTATTCATTACATACCGCATTAACCATTCTCATATCCTCATCACAAAAGCCTTCGAAGAAGTAGTACACCAGATAACCTTCTTTGAATGAATGGTAGGGGAAACTCGCCAACAATCTCTTGAACCTTTCCCAATACTCTTAAAGGGACTCATTCGCCATTTGTGAATTTTTGGAAAACTACTTCTTTAGACCCGCAGACTTAGAAATCGGAAAGTACTTTTCAAGGAACCTCCATTTCATGTCCATCTAATAAGTGATGCACCTAGGTGGAAGATAATATAAATAAAGGATCTCAAGTTGTAATCTTTTTTCGAGACTCCGGGCGGCTTCATATTGGTGAACACAAGGTAATATTCTGAATAGTGCTTATTCGGGTCTTCACCGGCCATCTCATGGAATGTAGGTAGGTATTGGATCATGCCGCTCTTCAGCTCGTAAGTCATGTTCGGTAGAAAAGGTGGGAAAACAATGCAGAGGGGTTTATTCTCCAAGTTCAGAGCCATCAACTCCTTAAGTGATCGATTATCCTTCGTATAATTTACAGTTTCATTAACTAAAATGGTTGGATCTTGTGGAACCCCTACTCTACCCTCCTCCTCCTTCTTCTCCGACCACCTTTATTTTCTGTTAATTAGTGTAGAGTTCTTTTGTTCGTGGCGCAGATATGTACCATAAAATAGAAACTAGAAAGCACCCAACTAAGAGAAACACTAGCACGAGGATTATAAGTAAATGGACTACTATCACAAAGGCTCAAAAGCAACAACCAACCAAAAAAAACAAAAACAAAAACAAAACTAACTACTCAACTAACAAGCTATGGAAGTTAACAGTAAATTATTTAGACTAACATACCAATTAACGGCGCAAAAAATTTATTCGTCTCTCCGCAGGGTCGTTAACTATGCATCAATTAACCCACAAATATGGCTTCACAAAGATAGAGATTTGTATTGTTTCTCCCACTCCTACTACTACACTACCTATGCGCTAGATAGTGGCAAGACCGGGGTTGTCCACAGAGATGTTAGAAATTTAACAATTAACTATACAAAGCTGCAACTAGGTCTTCAATCCGATCACGTGTTAGGAATAGGTAATGTTACAAAATAGTCTTTTTTTGGGGGGGAGGGGTTATCTTAAAACTACAAGCATGCAAGAACACAGAAGAATAAAATTATATATCGCTAACACTTGGGGAATATTTGCATAACATGACTAGTAGTATATTTTGATCCTAGATTCCATCTCATTCAAGACACATAAACCCATCCTAATGATTATTCCACATAGTGTGGTCGATATTCCATCGGCATTGCCTCCGTAATTAGAGAAGTGCAACAACGGCCCTGCCTGCTGTGCATATCAGAACCTCCCCCTTACGATTACGTCCTAGGAACACTACTATGAATGCTTCTCCATAGGCCTAAATAGGCAAAGGAACATGCACCTTATTGTTGGAACTAAGGTTGCGAAATACGCTAACCCTAGTTTGCTACTACGCTATCTCTATCCACAACCCTTTGGACCAACTCGCTGTGTAAACTAGTTGTATGGTCGATCAAACATTGACTCAACGACCCACATTCATACACCCATACTATCCCAGACTATTGTTACCCCTATACAACTAGGTTTCTCTCCCCGGGAAATATCAATAAATGCGCCAAAATGAAAGTAGCCTAAGGTGTATACGGACATAGTGTAACAATCATGCAATTAACAAGAATGTAAAGAACAAGCCAACATAATGTTTATAAGCATAATAGAAAAGAAAGATCTACAGAATCTCACAAAATAACTATCAAATCATGAATACAAATATAGATCACCAAGATAATAAACTACTCTACTACAAATAGATTCATGGCAAATATTGAGTTAAATGCCATGGATTTAGGAAACTAAGAGAAAGAAACGGAAAAAAAAAGAGAAGAAAGAACTCCAGAGAGAAAGAACTCTCCTCTTTCTTCCTACCTACCAAGAAAGTAAAATCTACATTACGCCTACTTGTTCTATCCTTGGAGACTAAAGGCTTCTTAGATAGGAGAAGATAAATTGGGCCTAGGTTTGGAAGAAACCCTAATGCTCCCACAAGTGAAACCCTATGTTCCCACTAGTGCCACATCGGCACTAGCAGTGTAAAAGTATATGTCACGTGTTGGCTCAGCTTGGCGCGACACACATATTGCAACACGGACCGCCGACTGGGATCACCTCCTGAGCATTTAAATAGTACGGGCTATGTAGATCTATATGGGCCATTGGCCAGATGCGTTATTTCCTCTTCCAAACAATGAGGTCCAAGTATATCCTTGTGGGTCATTGGCTGGGAGTCAATTTCTGGGAAAACTGATGTCTCTGGTGTGTAAAATGTCCTGGGGCGCAGGCTGGAGGTCCAGATCTTTAATAATTTGGTGCATGGGTCGTGCAAAAGCATACGACCCATGCTACTAATGTGCCTTGTGCTGAGCTCCTATGGCGTGGCTCGTGCTATGACCTAGGTCATGCTGATCCCCTATAGCACAGGTCGTGCCGACTTTGACTGTTCCAAAACTTGGGGTTTTTTTCTTCAACTTGTTTGCACCGCTACGGATGAACCTCTGATTTGATTTAAGAGTTCTTGTAGTCGATTTTACAGTGGCCGAGAATACAAATCCAATGATACCATTCTTGGATACAGATTTTTCTTCGATCATTCATTGAACTCCTTATAATTCTCGGATCTCAATTCCTCCGCTTCTTTGTCTTTCTTCTCTGGCCCTTCTATCTTCTACCATCCTAGTGAATGGTCTTGTACAATGTACTACCACTGTACGGAGGGCATTCTACAAACTATGCCAAATCATTCATGAGCAACCTACTAATAAGCTCACAAAAGAATATCTAATTGCTTGTGAGGACATAGTGTAGATCCAATGAAGTCTACAAAACTAGGGATTTAGATAACAAAACCAACAATGGATATCTAAACCCTTTGTAATGTAAACCTAACTAAAACTATCAATCAACTAACCAAAAAATACTAATAAACATGTCAAATGCATTCGTTAACACATGCTTTTAGGTGCAGATCAGATGCTAGTATGAAATAAAAAATTATCCTATCATTTTCTTCGATTGTCTTGTGCTAGTTTTCTTTGGTAAGGTAACTTAGCTTCATATTTTCATATTTTGTGAACTTCGTGTTTGAGTTGGTATGTTGGTTGGATAGATTATCTTAGCTTTTTTGGGATGTGAGAGTGTGAGAGATTCTTATGTCTTTGCGAGACTAGGGTAGACTAGGAGTAAACGGTAAGTGTTTTGGGGAATTATTTGCATGCAACATTACGCTTAGATCTTTGCTAGTTCTTGTTTACTCGAGGATGAGTTAAGGTTTAAGTGTGGGAGATTCAATAAGATGCTAGAAGCATGTGTTTCCTAAAGAATTTAGAACATGTTTTAGTAGTTTTTTGTACGGTTGATTGCTAGATTCATGTGTGATTACATTAGAAGGGGTTTAGATAGCCAGTGTTAGTTTTCTTCCCTTAATCCCTCGTTTTGTAGATTATTTAGATCTAATGGATTCTATGTCCTTACGAGCATCTAGATTCTATTTTGTGAGCTTATTTGTAGATTGCTCATAAGAACTTTGGAGTAGCTTAGTAAAGGTCATTCGCAAGAATGGTAGAAGAGAGTTGAAGATTATTCGTAAGGAAGGTAGTTGACCGAAGGCCACACGCTTAATCTTGGCAGTAGATGAGATGCGCCAAAGAAAAAAAGTTTGATTCCAGAAAAAATTGAAAACTGGCATGGCACATGCCCTTTTACACGGCCCGTGCCAACCAGATAGCTCATGAAACTAAGTCTCGATATGGGCCACGCCTTTTTGCATGGCATGTGTGCTCAGAAATTAAATACTTAGACCTCTAGCCTGCGGCTCGCACTCTATTGTGCGACCGCACCATCAGAAGCCGAAGATCATGACTCCCATTAGTGGCCTGCGGGATTCTACATGGGATGCGCTGCTTAGACAACCAAAAATGCTTCCAGTCAGTGGCCCGCGTGAGTTTACGCCGACCACGTGCTCATTTCAGTCGAGGACGACCTCTAGTCCAAGATTCGTGTACTTTTGCACGGGCATAGCGGTACAGGCCCTGTGCTATTGCCCAACCCGTGCTGACGTGACTACTAGGTTTTTTTTTTGTTTTGGGCTTTTCTAACACCCATTTTCACCTACTATATAAGGAGCACTAGTCTACTAGGATTTAAGAAGTCTTTATAATTTGTAATTTGCAATTCCTAGATCTTAGAGTTGGTAGAAAGAGAAAGAGACTAACTATTCTCTTCTCATTATTTATCTCCTAGTTTATGCCTATGGAATTGAATCCAACGAGTGTATTCGGTTCAATTTCCATTGAGTAGTGTAATTACTTGGGGATTTTATTTGTGTTCATGACTAGGTGTTGATTATGTGAGATTCTAGATCTTCCTATCTTTTATGTCTGAATATTCATGTTTGACTTGTGCTTATTATTATTATGAGATGTATGTTGTATACATTCTTTGATGCACCATAGTTTCATATGTGATATGTATTGTGCTAGACTTGTTTCCTCATTGGGAGTGTCGAGTTAGGCGTATTGTTGGTTCGTGAGTACTGGCGGTGTGTGTGCATGCATGTTTGATTTAGAGTTCCATTCCGATTATTATAGCCTAGCTTAATTAGAAATTGTGTAATAATTTTCATGTTAGGGAAGACACTACCCGTAACGGGGTGCGAGGCACCCCATGTGTACCTCGATAGATTTCAGCATTATAGTTTAGTGCAACCACTGTCGTTTCAACCCTAGAGTCATCGTGAGACACTGATTCCTTTGCCTTTATAGGCTTGGGGAGTAGCATCAATAGTGGAGCATGTGAGATGTATTTTTCTTACTCTCATACATAACAGTTGCAACACCCACAGGTCGGTTGCTTGGGCACTTGATCCTTTACGCGAGGGCGCATTAGCATTGTGAGTGAGTTTTACGAGGAAAGAGGAGCGTTCCTCAGATCATTATTCCATTGACACAACTTCCCTAATTACAGAGGCATTGGTGATTGGTAAAAAAGGGCTCGGGTTCCTTTGTATGACAGACCTTGGGAAGTTCCAACTTTGACCCACACTATGTCACATAGACATGAGATAGGTTTATATATCTTATATGTGATAGAATCTAGGATCAAAATTAGTCATTGGTCATGTTACAAAAACAGCCCTAAGGCTACTTTAATGTAGTTTGATCTTTGTTTGCATGATTAGTAGTTGTTAAACAAACCATCCCCCCTGAAAACCTATGTTTGTAGCACTTGTTATTCACGATAGTTAACTTTCAAATTCTAGCATCTCTTTGGATGATCCCCGAAACACTAGCCACTTTCTAGTAGTTGGTAGTGAGCAAGGGAGAAAAATATAAATCTCTATTTTAGGACTCCCAGCGCTCCGCGGGTTAGTATTGCTCTCCCGTGAAAAGTTTGGTGCTATTAACAAACCCGCGGATTGCGGATCACCTCCTATTGACAATTCAAACATCATGGATGGTGGAATGGAAGCTTAGGAGCTGTCTAGCTATGATGAATATGATCCCACATCCGTCGGGGAGCAACAAAAAATCCTAATAAGAATAGAAGAAAAAATAAGGTTTCGCTGGAGGAAGCCGATAACATGGCGGGTAAGAAGGACAAAAAAAATTCATTTTGAATGACTGATGTCGCCAAAAAATGACATTGACATAAGCGACGTCGGTAATGTGTTATTTGCTCCATCGGTTTGTGCAACGTCATGGTTTAATCGGTTAGATATCGTTCCTCTTATAATATTATAATATTCAATATTTGATGACACAAAAAATTGTTCGTAGATAGCTTTTACATTTTTTTAAATGCAATAAATCATGTAATAGTTAAACATAATACAACAATCAAATGTCGTTCAAAGAACGTGGGAGAGATTGACATGTTAAAACCAACAAAACTATAACATATATTACAAATACAGGTTATAATATATTAAAATACATAAGGTTGATATGAAATTGAAAGGTTAATTGTATTGAACCTCCATTTTCTACGTTGTATGGTTTTAAGACTGTCAGGGCGACTAGTGAAAAGATAAATCCATCCATCTAGCTACATGCGGAAAGTCCATCAATATCTCTCTTTGTTCCTATTAAAACCAATACACAAGAAAACAAAATTTATGTTACAGTTGGGCATAATCCCGAAATGCACATGATATGGTCATACGTAGAAGACATTAATCTCAATATGGAAATAATAACTTATCTAAATACGGTCGACGTCGCACACATAAGAAATTGATGTCGCATAGACCGAGTGAAGATCGACTTCAGATATTCATAGATATTTCAACACTTTCTATACCTATGCGACATCCTTATATGGTCATTAAAATATCAGATGGAGTGATTAAATATAAGCTATGTTGGACATCATAATGTGTTCATTTGAATGTAAGCCTTTTTTCTAACCCTTTACAAAAAGGGCATTATATGGGATACAAAAACAACATACTGTGTAAGAAATGTAACATAATCATCCTACTTCATTAAAATATTCAATCTTAATGAATTAGGGAAAAAACATATACAAGGTATGGTAACAAAATTTTTAAATGAACATGGAGTTGATGGAAAACTACATCAATTAATTTGAACCTGGAGATGCTCCATCCTTGGATACTTGTTGTTTGAGAGAAGCACTTTAATTGAACCTTTCATTGTTGAATTGTTGTGAATGGATAGGATGATGTAGAGTTGGCTCTGTAGGATTTGTGTTAGAGGTGTGAAATGGGTGTTAATTCTGAATATTGTTGATTTGGAAGAAGACTGGGGGAAAATTTTGTTTCAAATTTTTGGTTCCCGCTAGAAATTTCAGAATGATCCACGTCGCTCAATCTTTGGTTGAAGTTTCGTTCTATGCAACACAATTGAGACGTCGCCCATTAGGGCCATAGTCTAATTTCCAAAAATAGTCGTAAAATACTATGTTTAAAGATTGCGGCCTCTTCCATCGACCCGTTAATGCCCAAATTGGAACAACGTACTTGTGACAATGTGATAAGACAATGGTATCTCCAATTTTGAATTTTGACCTCTCTCACTTCCTTGGAGGGATCTGAGTGCAAAAAATTAAAAAGATCACCGGTTGTCCCAAACTTGATTCCGATCATCCCGAAAAGAAACTTTATCATCCCAGTCGAACTCATAATAAGCGAGAGGAATAAAAAAACTGGTCTTATTCCGCATGGAATTTCACAAGTTCTTACAACTGAACATCGTAAACTCTTAAGTAATCATTTACAATTTACTCTAGACCACATACTAGTACTTTCTAATAATGGATGGATGGAATTTTATTACTCTTTTATTTCATTAAAAACCAAGAATATCAAATTTAAAGTAATTCAATATGTGGAATTTATTATCATTCTCATAACACTTATCGCAAGGGTATTAATGGAATACTATAAAAATAGTTGGACGATTACCCCAATTCGCGACCATCTTAGACAGTTCGCAAAATGTCCATATGAAATATTTGTCATTTTTCCCGGTGCAGAGTTCTTAAGTGTGGTGAACATGCAACATAGTTTGGGCCAAAATGTAATTTCCCCGAAGTTTGATCATGTACAATTTGTGAATATTTTAGGCCTTTTCCGTCGACCCATTCATAACCAAATCAGAATATCTTACCCGTGACAATGTGAATAAGATAATGTTATCTTCAATTTTGTATTTTGACCTCTCTCATTTCCGTAGAGGGACCAAAATGCCAAAACTAAAAAGATCACTGGTTGTCATGAATTCGATTCAGATCGTCCCAAAAAAAACTTTGTCATCCCAAGTCAAACTCATAATAAGAGAGAGTAATAAAGAAAATGGTCTTATTCCACATAGAATTACACAAGTTCTTACGACAGAACATCATATAATCTTAAGTAATCTTTTACATTTTACTCTAGACCACGTATTAACGCTTTCTAAAACTTGATGGACGGAATTTTATAAATTTTCTATTTCATAAAAAATTAAGAATATCAAATTTTAGATGATTCTATATGTGGTTTTTATTATTTCTCTCATAATCATAAGGGTATTAATGGAATACTATAAAAATAGCTGGACGATTACCCAGTTCGCGCCCATTTTACACAATTCTCAAAATGTCCATATGAAACATTTGTTGTTTTCTACCAGTGCAGAGCTCTTTAGTGTGGTGAATTGGCCCACAATCTAATTTTTTTGTGCCTAGGCTTTTTTAAGTTAGGCTAATAAGTCTACAATCCAAATTGCGTCGTTGCTAAAGTGTCGCAATTTTTTTGCTAATGACGAAATGTAAATGCGACTTTGGGCTTTGTGGTTCTAGTCCAACGTTGACCAGGCCTGAAGATATTTTTGGTTTGGGAATTTTATCTAATTTGGCCCAGTCAAAATTACATGTGAAGTCGCGTATACATCGGTTATACCTTGGATTTGTAGATTGGGTTTGCGACATCGTCTATTGTCAATTCGATTCCCCCCTGGTCTAGGCCTGAATATTTAATATTTAGTCCCAAGCATATATGTGGGCCAAAATATACGGACAATGACGTCACACTTTGTTTTCTGTTTGAGTCTTTCTATGAGATAAATGTTGTGACGTTGCACATATGTTGAAAAGACCGCGCTTCATGATGGGTATATAAATTGCCCACTGTACAACCCCTTCGCATTCTCTACCGATGACGTTGCACCAAACCTTAACTAAAGTAAGGATTTTGTATAAATTTTATGGTGGTCTTTTGGGCTTT
This sequence comes from Rubia balearica, assembly GCA_032355405.1. Lineage (NCBI taxonomy): Eukaryota > Viridiplantae > Streptophyta > Magnoliopsida > Gentianales > Rubiaceae > Rubia > Rubia balearica. Next base: position 11,373 of record JAULKJ010250517.1, read on the forward strand.
CAGGGACTTTTTTTTTGCCCATTACATGATTTTATGACAATCATAATACATGAGCTTTTCAATTTTGTTGTGTGATTAGGTTTTGGGTTTATCTTTTTTTTTTGGGATTTCTTTACAAATTCTTGGCTAGGTCTAGGGTTTAGGGAACTATTGTGGCACTCATTATTTCTACTTATTAACAGTTTTTTACTTGTTTATATTGTGATGTTGGTGTTAGTTGAGATTTTTGGTGTTTTAGGTCCATTCATGTTCCTTTCACACAATATTTTGGCTCAGTCGATGTGTTTCATGCGACATTGCACATTCATACACATGAATCTTCGATGTTGAACATAACACATTGGTCTGGAAAAAAAATTCTACTACATGAATGCGAAATCAGCCAATACTCATTGCCTTCATTGTTATTGCTTGTTACACTAACGGTTTTATGTTCCCTTATTTCTCAGATGGATAGAATGAAGCAGGCTGCCAAGAGGTCAAGGGAAAAATATATGGGAGCAGGTCTATCAACCACTAAGAAGGCAAAGAGAACGACTACCCCTCTAAAGCCAACATGTGCTTCGTCGATGAGGAGGCACAAAAGCATTTCAAAATGATCTGAGGCCAAAGGATAAAGAAGGTCAGGGTTATGAATCCCAAGAATATGGCGTGACTCCACCTCGATGTTTTCCTCAAACCCTTCAAACCATCGAGAATGAAGGGTTTGATAGGCCTAGAAAAATTGACATATGATTCGGAGGCTAATGAGTTCTACACCAATTTAAATTGACAATCGATGAACATTTACAGTACAAGAGTAAACGAGGTAGATGTGGACATGACGATAAAGTTTATCAATCAAGTGATTAGGTACAAAGTCGGTGAGGAGATTCTGCCAGATGTTGAGCCTCTACAGCTATATTGCAGGGACAATTGGCCTCCACCAATCGCCAAGAATGACCTATCTAGGACACTTGACCCCAACTGAGTAGTGGAGAAGTACTTAAAAATTTAAGTGGGGAACGTGCTCATCCAACTGAGGCGGATCAAGATCGATATCCTTAATCTTGAGGAGAGAATGATATACAATATAATTATACAAATACTGATCCCGACCGAACATCCTTCGGAGTGCATGGTTAACGAGAAGTCATGTACAACCACCATACGGAGAAGAAGGTAGTAGACCATGGGTACACTATCATTTAGGAGATGCACCAAGTGGCCATTTTAACTAAGAGTCGGACACTCCCCTACGTCAATGATATCACTGCCATTCTAGAAAAGAAGAAGGTTCCCACCCAATCAAAAGAAAAGTTATAGCCAAAGTTCTACGATGCGAACTACTTCAGGCAGAAACATTCGCATTGGGAGGCAAGGACGTAGATTGATCGCAATATCTCCAAGGAAACTCTGGATATGCCTCCCACAGCTGGGCCTGAGGTGACTTCATCGGCTTCCACAACAGAGGATCCTTCCACCACCAGTACTCCTGCCCCGCGATTGAGTATGAAAGTTTTTAAGTTTTATGGTTATTCCCAAATATTTATTATTTACATTTTATAATTTTTATTTAATTAAACTTATATTTCCCCAATGGCTTTAAACATAGCTCATGGGGCATCCTCCTGAAGGATGTGGCCTAGACCAAGGCCATAGCGTAGCGCATGGATCGCAACGTGCTAAAGATTAAGGTAGAATTGGAGAGTCTAGATTCTATGACCACTACAAGAAACGGGACATATCACTTCACCCCTTTTACCTTGGTTTTTTAGCTTAGGTCAAATAACCGAAGTAAAAAGTTCTTTTACCTCAGTTTTTTTGAAGTAAATAAAATATTTTACCTAGGTTAAAAAACCCAAGGTAATAATGTGTTTTATTAACCAAGGTAAAAGATTAAAAAAATAGAGTAAATAATGTTACCAAATTGCGCGCAAAGTCACATATATTTTTTTCAGCAGGACATCCAAAATTGCATTCTACGTCTTTCTAATCGACATGTTATGCGACAAAATAACGACGTTGCTAATATATAAATAATAGGATAAAATGTAAACAAATGGACTTTTATAATTGAAGATATGATATTTAAATGGTAGAATAAAGGGGAAAACCACAACAGTCAATTATATAATGTTTAATTAAAGTACTTAAATTATTAGAAAAGTCAAGAACATATCTTTACAAATAGTACATAAAT
>JAULKJ010250627.1:0-13553 GCA_032355405.1 Rubia balearica
TCAGTAAATATATTAAAGAGAAAAGGAGAGAGAGGGCCACTTAGTTTAATACCTCTTGTTGATTTGAAAAATCCTACTTGTTTCCCATTAATTAAAATAGAAATGAAGCATTTGATATATCCTTGAGGATTGTATGTACAAGCTGTCAATGAAATCCAAAAGCAAGAAGAATAGAATTGAGAAAAATCCAACTAACTCTATCAGAAGCTTTCATTAAATCATGTTTGATGATACAATTTGGTGATCTACATTTATTGTCTAGAAATTTAACCATCTCTTGGAGGAAAACGACATTACCAGAGATATCCTTATTTTTCAAAAAAAGAAGAAGATTGACTAGGGGAAATAAATTTACTCATGAGTGGCTTAATCCTCTCTGTAATGAGTTTAGAATAGATCTTATTAGTGACATTAGATAAAGAGATAGGTCTAAATTTGTTAAAACAAGAGGGTGTAGGTTTTTTTTTGAAAGATTGTTACCCAAGTACTGCTAATTCCATTTGGAATAGTAGAAGAGGATAAAAAATCATTTGTAACTAATAGAAGATCTTGGGAAATAATATCCCGGGATTTAATAAAAAGGCTGGCAGTAAAACCATCAGGTCCCGGGTTATTATTCTTAATTAAACTGAGTACAATCTATTTCAGTTATTCCATACCAATAGGTTGAAATAATTTCCTATTGTCCTCAGAATTTATAAGCCTGGGAATTTAGCCTAGGAAACTTGAATAGTACCGTCCTGCAGATGGATTAGGCTTTTCACTTGGTAACTTCTAATAGAAGTTAACAGCTTCCTGTTCAATTAGTTCCATATTATCTAACCAAACCCCTTGGACTTTTTAATTTTAGTGATCAATAATCTTCTCCTTCTTTCCTTAACCGTGTTATGAAATTATTTTGTGTTATCATCCCCTTGAGCTAACCATTAAACCTTAGATTTCTATTTCCAGAATTTTTTCTGTGTTTTAAGAGCTCTTATTAAATCTGCCCTACATTTGTTAAGCTCAATTAAAGTAAGTTAAGTATGATACTGATCATACTGTATTTCAACAAGTCTGAGATTCTCCTCTGCCTTATCAACATTTGTTTCAATATTTCCAGAGGTTATCTTATTCCATGTTTTAATCACCTTTTTAAGCCTAACCAATTTCAGGTAAAATACTAACATACTTGTGTACGGTATTGGGGTTTCCCAGTTAGACTTTATTAGAGGGTTGAAATCAGCTCTATTATACCATGCATTAATAAACCTGAAGGGTTTAGAAATTGATGGTGTATAGGAAGCTATAAATAAAAACATAGGAACATGATCAGATGTCTGTCTATTTAGAATCTAAATGGAGGAATTGGGGATGTTAGTCATCCAATCAGCTGAGCATAAACCCTTATCCAATATTTTTGATGTTGGTTTTCTTAGCCTTAAATTGGACCATGTAAGCATATTACCTACTGTATTAATTTCCTGTAGCTCTTTGTTATTAATAAATTGATTAAAATAAAAATGATGGCTTTGTTAGGGTTAGCTCGCCCTCTATTTTCATAAACATAAGTAATAGCATGAATATCACGAATGAATAAGGCATTTGAGGTCTTAAGGGAAAACAGATCATACCATGGAGATAGTTTTTATATTCTAATTTTTAGTCCATAGATAAATATAGCTTCCATAGAAATATTTAACAGTGGACTAGAAATTTGAACAAAAAGGAACTGTTGATGATCAAGATTGAGATTGCCCTGAATATTATCCTTCTAGAATAGCCAAATTTGACCAGTATTAGAGTGTATAAAATTAGAAAAACCCAGATCAAGCATATAGCTGTTGCAAGAGTTATTTTCATGCATAGGTTCTAAGATGAATAGTAAATGGAAGTTATGCTTTCTACTTAAACTCTTAAATCTTAAAATAGAAGTATCTATGTCTCTAATATTCCAAGTTAGATATCTCAGCTTAGAGGTTGTACAATTCATAATACACCTGATTTTGAGCTTCTATTTGATGACATGAGCATCATTTTGTTCAGTTTTGTGAAATAATTAGATTTTTTAGGTTTGTTTTTACCTACTAAAAGGTTAAGTGGCTTGTGAAAGGAGGATACCTATATAGGACTTACCTAAACAACTGAGTTTACTACAAAAATATTGCGAGCCTGATCCATTGAGTCTGCTTCATCCATTTGAGTCAATGGAATGAATATATTTGATACTTGTCTATCTTGAGAGTGATAAAGGTTATTAGTATCATATAGTGGTGAAAAATATTGGGTATACCTGAGATGATATTGTTATCATATTTGGCATAACAGGATCTTGGTTTAGGCTTATCAGTGAGGAGACGTGAAGGGACATGGGAGCTATTTAGGGAGATTGAGGTAGTATTGTTGGAAGAGATAGGGCTAGAATGGATACTTTTAGTTTGTGGTGGTGTTGGGTCAAGGCTAGACTTTTTGGTAAGGCTTAAATGAGTAGTATGTGAAGGTGAATTACTAAGGCTGGGATTTTTGGGTTGAGGGGAGATTGATTTGGCTTTGTACAAGTCGGGATTGTTTGTAGGGTTGGTGAAAGAAATTAGTGAGGCTGGATTGGTGTCAGTAAGAAGGTTAGTATCAGGAACAAGAGTGACATTTGTTGTAACTTCAAATGAGTCCATTGCAGGCTTAGATGTAACTTGCTTATTTGAGATTGTTTCAAAAGGAGTAAAATTAAAGGAGTGTCAAGTACGATTCCATGTAGGTTGATTCTGGCTGGGATTCAAAATTCTACAGTTGTTCAGAGTATGACCTATCTTAGAGCAGTGTTGTCAATAAACTGGGAGGTCCTCATATTCAACATTGAACTCTTGGTTAGCAGATAAAGACCCTAATATAATTATTTGCTTAATAGGCTTAATCAAATCTATTTTAATAGTAGATGGTCTAGTTAAAACCTCAGTTGTAACATTTTTTTTAATATAGGAAACTAGAGGATTTCCAATTGCAGTAATAGCAGCAGTATAATAGCAATATCGAAGAGGGTTTCTAATCGTTACCCAAACCGGGATAATTGGGGATTCTGTGTTGGGGCAGAAGTCTGGAGTCCACTTGAGGATTTTGATAATTGCGCCATTGAAGCTCCAGACGCCCTTTAGCAAGCACCGCTGGTAGGCCTGGGCTTCTTCAAACTAGATCAAAACGTGCTTATAGTCTAGAGCTCCCAATTGTTACTTTCCGTTGAAACCTGCAGTCTTCAAGTAATTCTGCAGTTGTTCCATAATTTGTTTCTCCTTAAAGTATTTCCTAATCAGTGCGTTGGAGTAGTGCTCATCCAGAGCTTGAATTTCTCCCTCGCTGTAAAGGACAGAAGTTTTTTCCAGGTGTTGTGTCTTTGGATTAAGATCAAGATTATTAGGAAGGGAAGCATTGAGGGATTGATTTTTTGTTTTGGATGCAAGGACGTGACGAAAAAAATTTCTCCGGTAGAAATCTAGAAGTTATAGCCCTTATCAAGGAAGGACAGAGATTGTTAGAGAGAAGACAGAGGAATTTAATTTTCATTCATTTCTAATAAATTTCATCCCAATTAATTACTTCTACTTTATAATTCTTTTAGTTAATATAACAATAATTATATTTATAAATTAATTTTAATTTAATACTTTATGTCCAAAACATTATTACAAAAAATTTATTTGCACAATTATTTCTGATAAAATATACCTCGCATCGCGCGATGTGACTGTAGTTTGTAATCTATAACAAAAGTTAGCACCGGTACCAACACCAGGAAACTGGTACCTACGTGGGATAAAGCAGCTGCCTAAGGCGGTTTAAAATCAATTTTCCAGATTTTTTTCCAACCCCGAGAGCAAAGGGCCAAAAAATAATTGAAGTACATAGCACGGGTAACAACACCGATGCCTGAAATGAGAAATACCAATGCTGATTTATGATAAAGTAGCCTCCAAAGCCTGCTTTAAATCAATTTTTTGAAGTTTTTTCGAACCCAAGAGGAAAGGGAAAAAATATATTCTAAGGACACAGCACCGATACAAATGGGAAAAAAATTCTAAGTACATAATGAAGCAGCTGCCTAAACCTGCTTTCATTTATTTTTTGTGATCATTTTCCCAACCCGAGAGCAAATGGGAAAAAAATTAAGTACAAAGAAGCGGTACAAATACCGATGCTGGAATTGAGAAATACCGGTGCCTATACATGATAAAGTGTTGCGTATGGCTGCTTTAAATAAAATTTTCTAATCTTATTTTCAACCCGATAGCAAACTGAAAAATTATATTCTAAGTATACAGCACCACTATGAATACTGATGTTGTCGTTGCCAATTACCTGTGCCTTTGATGAAACAGAACACTTACTCTATTTTTCAGCACTGGTTCTGTGTACTATTACCAGTGCTAGTTCTCATTTCAAATATTTCCAAAAATATTTATAAGGAAGGAGAAAATACAAACACACGACACTACACTTCAGACGAACTTAACTCGAATTCATATTTTAATATCAATATATTGAATAGATAAGACACTGGCTAGTACATAAAAGTATAATGCTAACTACGACGATAACATGCACTATCCTTTTCTTTTTAGGGCAACATCACCCCCACAATATGACCACTCTCATCAACCCACAATTCATTTCCATGTGACCATCTACCTTCTAAACCTCCACCCACATCCTCCAAACTTAGAAAACATATGGGAACTTAGGACAAGTTAGTAGGATGGGCTACCCTATCCCCTCTTCAAAATAGAACTTCTTCCCATGTACAACAACATGTCACTTATCGTTGCTAGGATCTTGGACATAAAAAACCTGGCGTGCCTCGGAAGTTAGGATGAACTAGTCATCCTCGAACCCAACTCGGGCAAGGTCCACCAATGGAAACCCACAGGTTTCCCCATACAAATCCCGACTCCATTATCAACCCACCGGCACTTGAAAACTACTACTTTGAACTCAACATAGTCTAACTCCCAAATTTCCTCAATCACCCCGTAAAAGGCCATCACTGATACAATAGGGTTTTTGTCTTTCTTGCTAGACTACCACATCGATTCAGATTCAATGTAAACTTCACTATTCTGCGTGGTGCTCTTGTTTTCCTTTTTTACAAAAGTAAAACAATTAATATCGTATCCTAGGTATGTTTTGACAGTTCAGTTTGGCCTTTTTGTAAAGGCATAGGGTTTACTCGGCATGTCGTTTACATTGCAGTGATCGTAAAACCAATTCATAAACGTGGAAGAATGCTCTAGTTGTACTTTGTTCGAAGGTCTGTCTGGATATAGTTCGTGTAAATATGACATGTACTCTTGAACATATATTGCCATCTCGCTACTATTCTGTAATACGTAAAGGTGAACTATCATCAACTCAACATAGAATGGTACATGAAGTGTACCTTTTGAACGTGCAACCCTATTTTTCCTACCAAAGTGCGCATGTTTAAGTAATCCAACATATTTCTTACCAATGAAGTTTGAAATACAGTATTAAATGATGTCCTCGGTCACATACCTTTAAATGATGCTCGCAATCGGTTGGCTACAATTGTGAATGTAACCTTTGAAAACACCCATGTGCCGCTCGTAATGAAACATCCAATGCATTCAACCGGATTACATAGTCCAATTTCTCTAACACATCAAGCTTTTACCTACTTATATTCTTATGACTAATGGAGTTGAAGAAGAAACATTGTTGCACGATGCTAAACTGCACATCCTCTTCCATAACACCACAAATGGAAATGGGCTAAAATTGTTGCATGAAATGCAATTTCAAATCATTCATCCACAAATCATTATTCACAAAGCCACTAACATTAGAAGAGTATCTGGATGGTACCCTGCTGCCAAGGATACAATAATAAACCGGTCTCCTCTAATGCACTGACAGGTTGTATGGGGCAGGAGTGTGGTACGTTCGCTTACCTCTTACCTCCGGGCCTAGGTCCGATCGAATTCCAAAGCTCCAACAAATCCTTCTCCGCATTCAAGCTATCCTTCATTTTCCCAGGAATGTTGAGTAACGTACCAATCAAACTCTCAAACACATTCTTCTCAATGTGCATTACATCCAAACAGTGGCAAATCTCCAAATGCTCCCAGTATGGTAATTCAAGGAAAACCGGCCTCTTCTTCCAAAGTCCTTAAACAACTTCACCCACCTTCTTCATCTTCTTCCCAAGAAAAGCATTAAATTTTTCACCTTGTTGTGGATGACAACCCCCTTTAGTGGTCTAGGTACCTTCCGGACTTCCTTCCTATCAATAAACTGAAATGCGAGCTATTTGTGCTTCTTGGGGAGAAATTTGTGGTGACCCAAATACACAGTCTTGCGACAATTCTTCAGCTGTTGGTAATTTGTGTACTCTTCATCAACATATAACCCAAAATGTTTCCATATACTTGAAAATCATTTATGGTATAAAAGAACACTGCCTTCTATTTGAACATTGATCCCTTGAATACATCGAACACATCGACATCATCGAACCATAGAACCTTCAAATTTTCTATCAGAGGTGCCAGATACATATCGATGTCATTTTTAGGCTGTTTTGGCCCATAATGAACAAAGACATCAATACGTGTTTCCTCTTCATACACAAATACGGTGGAAGGTTGTATATGGCTAGCATTACCAACCATGAAGAGTACCTAGAGGACATGTTGCCAAACGGTTCATTCTATCAGTACACAAAGCCATCCTAAAGTTCCTTGGCTCATTGACAAACTCCGAATACTTCTTAATAAATCTCTTCCATTGATTGACATCAACTGGATGACGAATCACATAATATTCAGGACAACCCCTTCCAATGTACCACGTCATATTCTTTGCATCAATTGCATTCCTGAACAACCTCTTCAGCCTTGGAATAATTGGAAAATACCACATGCATTTTGCTAGAATCCGTTTCCTTAACTTTACGACAACATATCCATTGAAAATCGCATTTCTCCTTTTATTGTAGCATGACACATAACATACGGGACATGCCACATCTTTCTTCTAGTCACTCATGTAAAAAACAAAATTATTGGAACAAACATGTATTTTTCGTACACCAATCCCATCGGACAAAGAATTCTCTTTGCTTCGTAGAGGTTGTCCGGTATCCCTTTACCAAATGGAAGCTTCTCATTGAAAAAGTTTAGCAACTTTTCATGCTAGAGTCGCTCCATTTGCCAACACATTTCATATTAATCAATCCCATGAAACAGGACATCATTGAATCCTTCTTATTCCAATCGGGATACAACGACATGTCCTTCTCATCAAAGAAATTTAACAAAACCTCGAGCCTCCCCCCAAATTCCTTGACAACCTTCTCACACATGTCATCAATTTAAGTCTCCGAAACAATCTCCTCCACTACCTACAACCACCTCCGGTGGTGCTTTCTCACCATGAAACGTCCAAACCAAATAATCTTTCGCAAAACCTCTCCTAACCAAGTGAAGTTTCATGATATCTCTATCACCACTATGGTTACGATTCTTTCAATCACGACAAGGACATATCACTCTCTTTCCTTGACCAAATGTGTGCTCTAAAACCTCCACAAAATCAACATATTTTTTGCTCAACCAACTAACATTGAAATACACATGCTTATGGCTCTCAATTGCACGTTCCATCTCTACAAATTAGCGAGTGCATGAAAATTATAGTTCCACACAATGACCATGACTACGCAATATTCTACACAGTTAAAATAAAAACCATATGTACAACTCACATCACACCATTCAAAACTTACCCAACAATTTCACAATCTTAAACAAGGTATTAATGACATCAAGAAATGTAGAAAACGATCACATTTCCTCCATGAATGCAAAGATTGGGAACAAAATCAAACACACAAAATATATGCATACAAACCATTTATGACATATTGCGTCATTTAATAACATGCCAAACAATTTTATAATTAATCTTTGTGGGTCTGCATTTGAGCATTCAATGTCAAAACCCTCTAAAAAATATCATTAATGACACTCTCTCCCAAAAATCCCACTTTTTACCCGCCAATAAATATTGGTAGGTGAGAATTAATTTCTTTTCAAGCAACTGTTTTGTACCAACATACAGGTGCTAGATAATTTTCCCCCCAATTTTTTGTCAGGTAATTTTCATTCCACCACCGGTAAGGTCCTATTTACCCTACCGATGCTAGAATGCAATATACTACCAACTCCTTTATGGGTGGGACACAATCACCTGGCACCACAATAACATTTTCCGATGCTATCTATTTGAAATAGGCATTGACTTTATGGTTTCATATAGATGTTATTTTTTCCCTCCAGTTTTTTTACACACCAAAAACACTATTACTCACATAGATACATTTCCATCATCAATTCATCACACATTTTCCATCATGTAACGGTGCTATATTTCATTTTAGGCACCGGTTTCATGCCTCGGTATTCATAATCCGATGCTGAAAATGGGCACTGGCACTGATTTCTATGATTTTTGACACGAAACTGGTGCCTTACATATTTTCAGAACCGGTATTTACCCCTAGGGGAAAAGTACCAGTGCCTATGTACTCGTTCTTCAGTAGTGAAAGGTGCTCTTGTTTCCTCTATCAACACCACCTCCGTAATTAGGGAGGTGCAACAATAACCCCACTATTGTGTAGATATACTCTTCCTTGTTATAAATTACGTCTCGAGCACTCTACTATGAATGCTTCTCCCCAGGCCTACGGAGGCAAAGGGATTGGCACCTCAAGGTGACTTTAAGCTTGCAACAATAAGGGTCAAATCATGCAAATCCTAGTTGCTACTAACTATTTATCCTCGCCCATCAGGCTCTAGTCAGGTTCAAATTAGCATACGATAGTCGGAGTGGTTCACATGACCCACATGCAAACACCCACACGATCGCAAACTCTCGCTCACCCTATTACCTTTGCCACACTCCAAAGGTAACAACAATAGTGTGCTATACATGAAAATAGACTAAGGTGTCTGCCAACATAGTATACCAACCATGCATTTAACAAGAATGTAAGGCACATGTCAAACATGATATTCACAAGAATTAAATGATAGGTTGATCTTACAATCTCACAAAATAACTACCAGGTAATGAATAAAAATTTAAATCCCAGGCTAAATCCCTACTCCCTCGGCATTGAACCCAATTGATCTATTGGATTTAATGTTGTTGGGCAAAGCTAAAATAAATCAACTAAGAGAGAAGAGTTAGCCTCTTTCTCTCTCTACCACTCTTCAACCCTAGTAGACTTAGGTCCCCATATATAGTAGATAGGAATTGGGCTCAAAAGAGGTCAAAAAGGGGAAACTAAACTCCAGTTGGCTGTCATGCATGGGCTGTACAATAGCACACGCCCCGCGCGGCATGGGTCGTGCAATAGGGCATGGGCTTCCGGATAGGCATGAGTCTTCCAGTCTTCTGAGTGCACGGACGTGCATTTTCAAGCAGGCTGCCGGCTGGGAAATGTTTTCTGAGCATTTGAATGGCACATGTCATGTGATTCCGCACAGACCACCGGCTGGAAGCATAATTTCACCTTCTGAGTGGCACGGGCCATGCAAAAGCTTACGGGCCACCGGCTAGGAGTCAATTTCTTTGAAATTGATGGTTCGGTTGTAAAAATATTCATGTCCCGTGGGCTGGTCATAGGATTTTGAACTTCAAGGGGGCACGGGTCGTGCAATATGGAATGCCATGTGCAGCATACTTAGCCACATAAGACCATATAATGGCACAAGTAGTGCAGTTCCCTGCGCCCCGTACCATGACCTTTTGGCATCATCCAGTTTGGCTGGCACAACCCCTGCAGTACAGCACGGTCGTACCAGTCTTCACTTGTTCTATATTCAAATATTTTATCTTCTAGGCTTGGTTCTATCTATAACCACGTTTTGACTCGTGGCCTTCTGTCTACAACCATTCTTGCGAATAGCCTTCTACTAGTTACTAACATCCTTGCGAATGGCCTTCTACAATCTATGCAAAGTGCTTACGAGCAATCTGACAAATAAGCTCATAAAAGAATGTCTAGATGCTTGTAAGGACATAACATCCATTAGTTCTAATAAGTCTACAAAACTAAGGATTTATACAAGAAAAACCAACAAATGGATATCTAAACCCCTTGTAATGTAAACGAAACTAAACCTAGAAATTAACCAACCAAAATATACTAATAAATGTGCTAAATGCATTAGTTAATACATTCATTTAGGTAAAGATCAAAACCCCCACAGTTAAACTATTACTCGTCCTTGAGTACACAAAAACGAGAAAATATCTAAGCGGTAAGTAGCATGCAAAGAGAGATTCCCAACACATTCAACATTTATTCCTAAACTACCCAAGTTCCCCCAAAGATTTAAGAACCTCACAACTCTCACTCCCCAAACAAGCTAAAGAAATCTATCCAACCGATCCTTACCAATAAAAATATGAAGTTCATAAAGATGAGTGTGAAGCTAACTTTCTCTGCCAAAAGGACTTCCAAGTGACAATCAAAGAGAACTATAGGACAAAAAATATACAATAGCAAAAGCATCAAATGGATAGATATGGATTCTCAAGACATAATAAGGAAGCCTCAATCCAATGCTCCCAAGGAGATAACAAAGCTAGATAACAAAAACCCATAACTAATCTACAACTAAGAAAAGAAAAGGAAGAAGAAAGCTAGGGTTACAAACCCAGAAAATCGCAGTAAAAATGGGCTGGAAGAAGTTGGGGAAGAAGAGAAAAAGTGATGAGTATTTATAGTACAAAAATTCCAAAAAGTAAGTCTGGGCATGTGGCCGTCGCGACTCGCGACACATCCGTCTCGACTTGCGACGGCCAGAGTGACCTACCCTCAAATGACTTAACTCTTTGGTCTTCATGTAGTCGTATCTTCTTCCTTTTTCCGGGTCTTCAAAATGGAGTCTTCAAGGTCTTCAAATCTTCGATAATTACCTTGTCTCACGAAATTCTTATTATAAGTGACAAAAGCGATAAAGTAGCTCTCAACTCTAATAATATGAATCCAAGGTAAAATAGAGTATTCAAAGCATAAAAGTCTACCAAAATGAGTACAAAAAATTCCCAAAATCACCATATAAAATGGACACGTCATAGTACACCCTCAATTTTATTGGGGTAGACTTTTTCTTAAAACATCAAGGACTAAGATTGATGTTCATTCCATAACACTAACCTAAGAGGATGATATTGATATTTTTGGTTTTGATATTTACAAATCTAAGCATGATTCGCCTAATCCCTCTCTTGTGTGTAAAGGAATAACCTTGTATGAAGAACTTGGTCAACATGATAAATCTTACATGATTGAAATTGTTAAAATAAGATTCTTGACAATGAGAAGGTTTTACCCAACATAGAAACCTTGCATGCTTTATCTTGTATACCCTTGTTCATGAACATGTTTCTTCTAGTTTGATTAAAGAGGTTTTGCCTCCTATATTGCACATTAACTTGCAACAGAAAAAGAAGCGGGTTAAGGAATTAACCACTCCTAAACCCCTTCCAATTCCCAAAATCAACAAGAATGTATCCATGATTGAGAAAGATGGGTATGTTTCGCCAAAGATTAAGTGTAAGCCTAAGCTAATGTGAAGACCATCCACAAGGAGGTGGTTGTTGGTGGTGTCAAGGATGGTGATTCTGGTGATCCATCAAACAGTTCTTATTAGTTTTCCAAAAATGCATACAATAATAAGTTGTGAGGACGACAATAAAAACACAGTGCTTTATATTAGCGGTTTTTGAAAAATATTTTCTTTCGGGAGTGTGTTATTTTTTTGTGGTTTTTTTTCAAAAAAAATAGTTATCAATGTTATTTGGAACAGTACTGCTCTTGGATTTTAGTATTTTTTGGATGCAGCTATGGCATGAAAAACTTAGAACAATACAAGGCAAGGAAGCCTCGTGCCAGGGCTCAGCACGGCCTGTGCCAAGCAATACGGGTTGTGCCAAGGCCCATCAGCACGAAGCCAACATGGATGACACGTGGGTTCCATGTATGCACTATGCATGTGCATGCACAAGACCGGCACCAGCACGAGGTTGGTGATGAATGTGATTTCACCAATAGAAGCCTCTCGCCGTGATCCCTGAATCGCGTCCGATCTGCAAAATAATGCCCTCGGTGTCCGGGGGGTAAATACTCCGATGCTTAAGTTAGTACAAGATTTTCTCCAGAGAATATTGAATGAATGTTAGGATACCAAACCTATGTATTTATAGGGAAGAGAATCCGACATTCTCTAGAGTTTGGACCCCTTTTCCTTATTTGACATGTATTATAATTCGAGTATAATTGATATACTGAGATAGCTTCCTCGTAGGAATCAATAATATCCTTAATTAGGATTGGATCATGCGTCCCTTTATGGGCCTCGAGTTGGACCTTGGACGTTACCTTAATCTCGAAGCTCGCGGGCCTCGAAGGGTCGAGGCCCAGGTATCATCAATAGCCCCCAGAGAGGTAATATGTCTTTGATGACTTTTATCTCTCTGACCTCGAGAGAGCTTCGAACTCTGGCTTCGAAAGGTCGAGGGTTCAAGGACTCCTCTATTTCGAAGCGTACGTGTCCTATCAGAGGGGAATTTAAAGAGTTTTTTTCTCTTTTACCTTTGAATTGTCTGATTAGTGAAATTGGGGCTGTCCGCGTGGCCCACTGAAAGTGAGCAGTTGGGCTGCTATCCACTTGCGTGGACAGGTGTAAATCATTTAAGAGGAGAGAGGAGAAATTCCGCTGCTTCTGATGCACACGCACGTCCCAACGTACTTTTGCAATAACACTTCTTTTTATTTACGACAATTATCATTGCATCTTTCCCATTTATGCTGCAGGTATTCTAAAGATTTAGCATCAATCTAAGATTTTAGATCTCTTCATCTTGTCTCTCAAATTCAAAAGTAAGTCCTCTCGTCTCCCTCTTCGTTCCCCTCACTAGCATTTTGAAAATTTAATCTGTAGTTTAGGATGTCAAGTGGTAGTGATTCCCAGAATAGAGATTATGAGTATGAGGATGAAGAAGCTGGATTTTATGATTCCGAGGAGGAAGAAATTGAGAGTCGGGCCAGTGTTTATGAGACAGAGGAGGAGGAATCTGTCAAGGTTATTGGAAATCCCCGTTTGCATAAGGGTAAAAGGCCGGCTATTGACGATGATGGTTAAAGACCTGCATGGACCACCAGGCATGGGATAGGCAAAAGTAATGCGGCCTTAGCAATGTTGGCGGATGAGAAGGAACGCCACCTGGAAAACCCCAGTGGATTTATGACAGATGCCCGGCATGCCGCCACTCCGTCAAAGGCCAAGAAACCCAGCCCCAAGAAGGGTGTTGTTAAGGTGCCCAAGAAGATCGAGACTTCAGTGGTTCCGCGCATAAGTCTTGAAACTGCGGGGGGCGTGGGATGGACCTACGATCCCACGCGGTATGATGTTTTGGGGATGGGTTTAAGGTTCAGCGCCCCATCCAAGATAAGTTCCAGCTTCGCCTAGAGAACTGTAGGCCTGAAGATGTGA
>JAULKJ010250952.1:0-13552 GCA_032355405.1 Rubia balearica
CATACGTGATACGGTTATCTATGCTCAAAAGGGTTAGATCAAAGGTCTTAGGTTTCCCTAAATCTAATCTATCTCGGTGGTCAGTGTAGGGGTTATCAACTTCTAGCGACCACTTCTAGCGATGGTAGCAATCATCTAACGGATCATCAAGGAAAACAAATTTTGGGTGTTTTTATGGGTAGTCTAATAGCTTATTAATACTCCATTAGCTAATCGAGATCTCAATTCTGCCAACCCTAGTACCATAATCCCGATTCCCTAATTCCCGCATATTAGCATAAAACTAGAAAGTCAAATCAAAATATGTTTTTTTATCACATGAAAGCAAATTTTCAACATGTTGTTCACTAAATGGTTTGAGGGGATCGGAAAAACCTATAGTTAGGTACTCATTAAAGTTGACAAGATATGTATCTAATAACTTACTCTTCTCACGTAATACGTCATATCTATTTTAAGCAAATTGAGAAATGAACCTTTTATCATCAAAACCGGCATTGTGCCCTGTTGAACAAGATATCGGGATTCCATGGCTTGAACCTCCCATAGCCATAACAAAATGTAGGTTTGGTGAGACAACGAGGGTTCTTTGCGAGTTCGTAAGTAGGCTAGGATTTATGGATTTGGGGGGTGATTGCTGAAATTTGATTCGATACCTTGTTTTTTTATATACTACGACATTTTTGAGTTCGGAAACATAGATTCATATCTATACATTAGGGAGACGAATCATTTCAGAGTTCAAAAATGTATGTTTATGGAAAAGATAGACGTTTCAAATTTTCCCGACGTTCTCTAAAAAAGACATTCGAGCTCAAAAACTTATTTTCGGAGTTTGGAAACATCGTTGTACATACATGTCTAAATGGGCGGAAATAATTTTCAAGCTTGTAAACATGTGTGGCCAATAAATGCAAAGGCAAGATACATTTCCAAGCTTGGAAATGTGTCTGTACTTTATGTTGTAAAGAAAACTGTTGAAGTTAGGGGCTCAACGTTTGTAGCACTATTTACATTTTCACAACTTTTAACACAAGCCAAGTCAAAAAAATTACTTTAAAGTCAATGCAATAAGACAACATTTTCAATTAGCCTTCAAATACAAAGCCTTAAAAAATAGTCCAACACACTTTAAACACATTGTTATCTTTCATCCAACACACTTTAATCCAAAGTCTATAAAACTTTATAAAACATGTATCAAGCACATTGTCCAACAAACTTTAAAGTGAACGTAAAAAAATAAAACATTCTCAAATCACGGCGATATAACCAAAATAATACAAAACTTTCAAATGTTATCAATATCTTCTACCCAAGCATTTTATCAATGATAGAGTCCCCTCCCCATTTTTGCCCCGATGTTTTATTCAACGGATTGACCCCCATTTCCATCATCCCCATGATGATTACCAACATCATCATCTTCATCTTCATCTTCACTCTCCGAGAATACTAGCTCGAAGCTAGGTGGCACGTCATCATAGCTAAATTTCAGATGGAGATCTTGGGCTTGTAGGAACGCGACTTGCTGGGAATGGATGTTGTTCAACATCTCTTACATCCTAGTCATGTTCGCATGCATATAGTCACACTTGGTCAATCTAGTTTTTCAACCGTTGACGGTATCTGTCAATCAATAATAAACAAAATTAATTGGTCATAAAAAATTTATATACATTTAGAACTTAAATGAAAACAATAAATTAAAAAAATATCATGTACGGGAGCTCGATGCCTCATCTATTTCTGTATCCACGTAGCGAGCTCTATTGGTAATTTTAGCTTTTTGACCGGGTATTGGACGGAACTTCCACTTTCCGTCAAATCCGAGGCTAAGCTCCTTAAGTTGGAACCACCTCTTGTCGTTGTATTTCATCCATAGAACTTTATCCTCAGGAATTACAATATCCTTCTTCAGTATAGCTGTTATCAAACTGCCATAAGGGGAGATCGTTCTTCTTAGTTTGTGCGGCCTTCAACTTGAATGAGATGATGGAATACCCAGGGTTTATCTTGAACCCCTTCATGATGTAGTAAAACAACATCAGGCTAGCAATGGTCGATCGTAAGTGTGGCCACCCGTGGACAAAACGTTGAGACATATCCACTCACACTAGGTGCTACTCTACGATTAACACACTGACATCAGATCTCTTTTCCTTTCCCGCATCACTTCATCATTCTACAGATGAAGAAGCTATTCGCTTTGAAACAAGATGAAAACTTGTTGTGATAGCATGTGGAAAGAGATTTTCCGACGGATGACATGATTTGGCATACGTTGGATTATGAGCAATGGAAGAAGATTGATGTTATGTACCCTGAGTTTGCTAAAATGTCTTTTCTAATGGTGGAATAAATTCATTTGGTAATATGAGTAGCACACACATGCAGCTCATGAACCTTCATGGTTGTGATCTATAACCTTCCCTCGTGGTTTACAATGAAGTAAAAGTCCGTGTTATTATCTTGGATGATTTTGAGACCTAAAAAACCCAGAAATGATATAGATGTGTACCTTTCCCCTTTGGTTAAGGATTTGATGATGTTTTTCAACAAGGTGTTAGAACGTACGATGTAAGTTCCAAATATTATTTGAGATTGAAGGCCTTGTTGTTTTGCATCATTAATGGTTTTCCATCAAATGGAAATTTATTGGGGTACTCTGTGAGAGGATATTAAGTGTGTATTGTTTGTGAGAAGAACACCTATTTTGTCAATTGAAGCACGGTTGTAAAACCATATATTAGGGGAAAATGATGTTTCTTCCCAAGGCTCACCCATAATTATTGGCAAAAAAGTATTTTGATAGGATGGTGGACAAGTGAGAGGAACCGTTACCAGTAATGGGTGTTGAGATTCATGAAAGATTTTGGGAAATGCCTAATGATTTTGGGAAGAGGAAGCATGAACTTGGAAATAAAGGAAATTGGAAGAAATGTTCCATTTTTTCAACCTTCCTTATTGGAAGCACTTGGGCGTAAGGCATTGTCATGATGTAATGCACATTGAAAAGAATATGTTTGACTCTTCGGTTGGAAAATTTTTTAATGCCCCGAGTAAACGTAAGGATCGGTTGAAGGCTCGTCTTGACTTAGTCGAAATGGGAATCAAGAGCAATTTGGGCAGTAGGTGATTCTTACCTTCCACTTGCTTGCTATTTCATGTCTAAATAAGAGAAGAAATCATATTGTGAGACCCTAAGTAGTGTCAAGGTTTCAGGGGCGTATTCGTCTAACATAAGTTCATGTGTATCTGTCGAGGAGTTGAAATTGGTTGGTTTGAAATCACATGATTGCAACAACTTGATGCAGGAATTTAATGCCATTACCATTAGGTTGTTATTATCTTCTCACGTAAGGTAGTGCATTTTAAAACTGTGTTTTTTTCAAGTTTTTTTGCTCCAAAAGCATTAGTGTGGCTAAGCTAAAGCGGTTGAAAGTGATGATAGTCAAATTTTTGTGTCCTCATTCTTTGATATAATAGTCCACTTGATGATTCATTTAGTCTGTGAGATCAAGTTGTGTGGACCGTTACTTTTGAGGTGGATGTACCTTTTTGACAGGTATATGAAAATCTTCAAACATTTTGTGAAGAATCGGCACAGACCAGATGCAAGCTTTGTGCAACGTTATGTGGCGGAAGAGGTCATAGAGTTTTGTATCAATAATTGGAAAGAAGTTGATTTTGTTAGTGTTTCGAATTCTCAACACAAAGGGCAGGTACATGGCAAAGGATTAAGGTAGGGAAAACTAATTAAACTTAGTGCAGAAGATTTTGTCCGGCGTGCCTTTATGTACTTTGTAACCATGAGGACATTGTTCTTTATATCGATATCCACACAGACAAGATAAGGGTTATGCATCCCAATTTCAATGAAGCACGTGTTCTGCTTCCACACACAAGCACTTCTGCTTCATGGCTACTAGGTCATGTAGAGATCGGTTATCATCCGCACACAGTGAAAGGGTTGGCTAATCGACCCTTGGGCATAGACCTATTGTATTGAGGTTATGTTTTTAATGGGTTCATGTTTGATTAAAAAATTGATGGATAACACGGGTGTATCCCAGAATAACGGGGTGACTCTTATATTGGTGGCCATGCACATTGGATTGCAAGTGACGACAATCTCATGTATGTGCAAATGTGTTACTCTTGTACCATGGTTGATATTTGGGAACTTGATTATGTGATAATGAAAATTCAAGCATTTAAAAGTCAATGGATTGATGTTAATAATGGACAACAGATTGAGGGTTTGGGATTCACCCTCGTGGATCATAGTCAAGTTGCTTGGAAAGAAGATCCATTCATATTATCATCACAAGCTCACCAATTCTTCTATTTGAAAGACCATGTTGACCCTCGTTGGGAAATATTTTTAAAGGGGAAAAGATCTTTTCTGGAAGATTATGAAGGCGAAAATATAATTGGCTTTGGTTGGTACGCAAAAATTGTATCTAATAGGGAAGAAGTTATGCTTGAGGATGATGATTTTCGTTTACGTGGTCATTTAGCTCATACTAATCATGATGAAAGCATTATGGTTGATGACTAAAGAAAGATTAAGAAGAGAAGACAGAAGAAAAACATAGGGAAGAGGAAGCAACAAAAGTAGGGTTTATTTTATTTAGTCATCATGTTGTTGTATTGTCGAAATAACTTCCGGTATTGGACACTGTTTGGAAGGAATGGTAAAACAACCATTTACAGCTCATTTACTTTCTTAGTGTAAAAATTGAACAATATTTTAGCATCCCATAGTAACTAAATACATGAAAGACACTCAATTACATTGCGAAAAAAAGACAATTGAAATGCATCATGTCAAAGTACAATTTGAAATTGAAATGTTATCCCAAAATACAAAAGTCAAATTAAAACATTGTCATGTCAAACATTCGTATTGTAAAAATGAGAGTTAAACCCGTACAACGAAAAATATATCACACTTAAGAGCCTTCATCCAGACGTGGTCCCGACGTCGATTCCAAATGGCTCAATAAAGCTCGTTGACACCGCTCCAACTTCCCTACCCTTTCTCTCATTTGAAAATTTTCCATTCGAACCCATTTGTAGCATGCTCTAAAGCCTTTCAAGAAGCTAGCGTCTGGTTCTTCAGAAATTAGTTAATGAAGAAACATGATTAGAATTTTCACTTTGCAATAATTGATTAAGATTAAGAAAAAAAATGGTTCAAACTACCGTGTTCATATATTGGCAACTTGATGGGCTCGACCGCATCCTGTGTCCTGTGAGCCCATTTGTGTTTGAACAAGACCCATATTTTCTTTGCAATATATTATTTGTCGAACCACTTGCACGGTCTCTTCTCCCCGTGCAACGCCAACCCTTGAACTTATTTCAAAATCAAAGTGATTAAGTTTCTTTATTACGGAAGACTATTGATCACCTTTTTCACGATGCTACCCATAACATGTGTTTGAATATCGCAGCCCCAGAATTTATTTTCCTCCCATCAATGATGTAATAAAACATCATCAATGTCATATAGGTTGGTTATGTTGTGTGGCTGACAGTGGTTATGATACACATAGCTATAATTTTGTACACAATCTGCTGATTTATCGTCAAAGGTGTTAAACAAAATCTCCTTACCTTCCCTGAATTGGTAGGGTCATGCTGGAAGTATACATGACAACGGTCCTTCAATATTTTAGGGAAGCGCATGTTTAAGACCTTTGTACAGACATTTTAACAATTGGTTAATAATCTATCGACTAAGAACAGTGGTGTACCAATTTACCCTCGTTTCAGAACCACCCCCTCTACCTTATGTAAATTGCTATAAAATTGACAAAATTCGTCAAGGTGGGATGGTTCTTTGATGTCAATAACCAAAGGACATGTTGGCCGTCAAACTTAAGCCGAGATAAACTAAACCTATGCTATGATAGTCATTTAAATCAATAATGTGGCAATCTAACAATTTCCCGCTTTGTCGTATATCATTGTACCTCATTTGGGCTTAAGTGGAAACAAACCTAGCTCTTTTGCGCATCTGTGTTGTTCGAGCGCTTCGAACTACTCGTTTTTTACTTGCCTTTGACTACCCTACCTCCTCCTCTTTATGATGACGACATGGTTAAATTGGTTTCCCGTGTCCAAAAAGAATCAAATTAGTTTGAGATTAGTGTTTCTGGCGCAAGATGTGATAGATGAAGGAGTTAGGGTTTCAGAATTGGGGCTTTTATGTTTCCCGATTGAATATTTTTTATGTACCCACGTCTTTTCCAAGTCCAAAATACAATCAGATTTTTGATTAAGAAGGGATGAATTTTGTGTTACGAGTTCGGAAGTGATTCGGCTTCAGTTCATGAAGTACCAAATTGAGGGTTAAAGATTCAGAAATGAAAAATGAATAAAACAAGAGAAGAGAGCTCAAAAAATTGGTAAGGCACTGAAAGTAGAGCTAAATTTGGTAGCTAGCATTCAAGTTCAAAAACTTGAAAACATTTGAAAAAGGGCATTTTAGATTATTTTTACCAGGTTAGGGGTAGAAATCGGAGCTCAATTCGAAAGAAAAGTGGCTACTTGTTGTCCACCATACACGATCAGTTTCAAGTCTGGAACTTCCTCTGGACCATGTTATCAAAGACCAGACGTACTTCCCAACTTGGAAATGCATCTTGATTTCATGTCATTAGTGAAGACCATGAGGCAAAATTGGTTTACTAACATTGAAACATTTACGGACAAATCGACTGTATAGGTTAGGTAATGATAGAAGTTATGAAACAACAAAAGAATGAAAACAGATTAGATAATTGAGTACAAAATTCTTCAAAAAAAAAAACAAAATCACTTAATAATAGTACAGGGAACTCAAAGAATGAAATCGTCTAATCGCACATAGTCTCATCTTAATCATATCAAATAAATCGAACTCATTATTCATGAATCAGCAAATATCCCTAAATATTCAAGGTCGCTCTCCTCTCGGAAGGCATTCTCATTGGAATCTTCATCGGCATTTGCATCTTGCACATTATTGGCCTCCTGCAAAGCGGTCTCCACCCTAACGGCCTCTTCCCGAACAACCTCTCCTCTAGCATTATCACCTGGATCTTCATTATCTTCTATGTCTATCTTACTTTTGGAAAATTTTGGGGCAAAGGTTGGCATTGGCTTGTCATCATTAAACACCAACTGCAACCCCAAGGCTTCGATGAGCTTCTCCTGTCGGGATTCTACTTGGACCAACACCTCATTAGTTTACTAACGTTACCTTGAATGCACGCAATGTACCTACTCACAATACTCTTCCAACCTTCTTGGCCACCTACAGAAATTTACAAAATAAGCATATACTGATTAATTACAAGGAAAACAGTATATAATACTACACATGTAGTGAAAATCAATCACACTCATGAGATGAAGATGACTCGGATATGTCTAACTCAGTATCCCCAGATCTTTTAGCTGCTTTAGCAGCTTCGTACGGGATCTCCTTGTGTTACCATTTACCCTCTCTTTCCACATCCAAATTCTTGAGCACAAACCATCTCATGTAATAATACTCCAAACTTAATGGTCTATCCATAGGTTGGACACTGAACTGCTTTAGCAAAGCAGTGATAAGTCTACCATAAGGTAGATCCTTCTTCCTAGTTGCCACCGCTTTCAACATATAGGTCACCATTGTATATCCTGGGTTAATTGGGATCATCTCCATCACCTAATAAAACAACATCACATTTCCAATAGTTGGTTCACAAGCATGGCCACCGGATGGAAGAATATCCATGCAGATCCACTCGTAAATGAGTCTCTGTTCAACTGTCAGTACACTAACAACGTACAAATCTGCCTAACTAGCCGAAATCCCTCTTGTACCAATATACTTTCTAGCTATTTCTATAGGGTAGAGGGGGTGGCCTCACTATTGTCAGGCCATTTTTATTGATGATAGATCTCAAGGGGGCCTTTGGGATTATCTAGCCTCAAGCGAGATATACGCATTACCTAAATGGCATTTATAGTAAATTTGGTGATGGTCAATTTCTTTCCATTAACTAGGGTCATATCCTTATTCTTAAATATTTGGCCCAAATTAGTATAGAATAGCACAACCTCGTCGGTGTGAACACTCTCCTCACATGTGAGAAATTTTTCCATTCCTTGATTCCTTAACCTAGGGACAAATCATGCATATTGGCACTAAGTACATCTACTGATTCGTACACTTTCTCAATCTACAAAAATTAACATACCTCCTTTCGGCTTCGGTATTGAAGAATATCTCAAAAGTGCCCACATCAACAAAGAGAGAATGGCTTCGGGTCGATGCATTACATCCTCCTCCACCTCCTCTTCTCACAACTTCAGTGTGCGAAAGACTGTCAGATCTTATATCCTTAAGATCCAAACTAATTCCAATTTCGTAACATGTTCTGCTCTTAAACAAAAAAAAGCATAAACAATTCTAAGTTCAGAAGCTTCTTCGTGAGGGCTTTTTATTTTAAAATTAAAGACATTTTGAAGTGTGTTTAGATACCAAATTTTTGAGTGCGAGTTTCCCATCATTTTCTCTTCCAAAACCCTCACTTAACCCTCATCACCTTCTTCTCATAAAATTCCTCACACAATCAAAGACAAATATTATGAAATCATCCCAAACTTTAGATTAACTTCTCAATCTTGGGTGAGAATATTCAAAATAGAAGTTTGAGCTAAGGTTTCCTCTTGAGTGCTTTGAAGTAACTATGATACTAGGGATCTAAATCATACACCTCTTGTCGATGAGAAGGTAAATGATTACAGTATATGTTTTGTTATATTTATGATCTACAATTTAGTACTCTCCATTTTTGCTCAATGATTATTTTTTACTCAATAATTATTTTGTGTGAGTATTTGTGTTCATGAGTATATCATTTTGCTATTTTTTACTTGTTTTTGGGTTTGTGGAAATAGGAACAATAACGATAGACATGTTTTGAATTAAATGGGTGTGTGGTATTACAATGCCAAGGAAGAGGGGGTCGAGATGATGTATTACATTCCAATATGGAAATACTAAAGCGGAAGTTGATGAGGTTGTCAAGGAAGAAGGGGACAGAGAAGTGGGGATTGTGAAAACGAATTATAGAACACTGGGAAGGAGAATAGTTAGGAAGGAAATGACCCCATTGATTTTCAACACAATGGACTGATAATTTTTGGAAGACCGGGTGAAGTGGTCAAGTTTGGTTGGGAAAGTCGGTCGTACCCGGTTGCACATCTGTTACGATAATTGGCACGATGTGCCAAAGGAATACAAACCCACCCTATTGATACAATGAAAGGTACCCCAGCAAAGTTGTAATCCGATCAATTTAATCAAAACTGATGGGAAAGCCAATCTTTTTGTAACTTTCCTTTTTAGTCACAATAAATAGAGATCCTTTGAAATCGATGCCCGCGACATGAATGAGTTAAGAAAGATAGTCATGAGGATGTTATCCAAAAGTTGGGGAGAACACAAGTGCACACTTTCTAGAGATTTCATATTCGTGAATAGAAAAGGAAATCGTTAGTGGCTAACTGACACACATATTTAACCGGAGAATTGGGAGATTCACCAAAGAAGAGCCTTAGAGATTAAGAAAAAAGTTAGTCAACTAAAAATCACATGGTTTGCATTTAGATTTTGTGGTGTTGAGGTCACGTGGTTTTTCACTTTTCTTCTAGGGTTTGAGGGAAGAGAGAAAAAAAAACTCAATTCTAAGTTGGATGTAACTCCGCATCGGAAGAGCCGTGGAGGTTATGGATTGGCGTCACTCGAGTTTGTAAAAGAAAAATTAGAACAAGATGTTCTACTAGAAATTGAAAGGGGAATGTCATAGGAAGAGGTTAGGGCATCGGTTGTTTTATCGATGTTGATCGAATAGATTTGTGTGATCTATTTCTAAATGTTCGAAAAAAATAAGAAAAGTGAGTTTGACAAAGATGAGGACATTGAACTTGCGGAAAAAAGTGGTACGTGTTTTATTAGCTTTGTTTATTTTCATGTACATATTGTATATTCCCCCCCTCCAAGTTTTTGTATTCATTGACCTTATCATCCCATGTGATAGGCTAAATTAAAAAAAGATCAAATGGAAGGTCAATTCATTCCCACCGGTAAAATTCATATCTTGTGCGAGGTAACCGAAATCCAATCACGTGGGATGCACTAGAGGGGTTTGTGCATTCATGACACAGAGAGAGGATTTTGTCATAGAGGGACACGTTATAGTGTTGGGTGTATCGTTCATGAAAACTTCAAGCACACATAATTTTGTCAATAATGATTGATTTACTATGAAATTAGATGGGGATAAGGTTGAATGTAACATGGAGAAACGCATGAACAGTAGTCTCATTAATGTGAAATATTTATGTGAATAAATTCAATAAATGTTGTCGTGAAGAATTTCGCTGATACTAAATGTTTGGATGAGTTAAAGAGCGTCGAAGTAGAGTCTGTTCTTTCATTCAATCAACAGGAAATCATAGCTAATATGACAGAAAAAGGAGAAACTATGACAATAGAAAGGTACAGTATTTCGATTGAGAAGATCATGGAGCATCAAATGGAAGCGTTCGTTAATGCGGTCGTCAACAATCTCGGGTCAAAAGGGAAAATGAGGGTTTTCAAACAAAAAGGCAAAGTTCAAAGTTTGAGACTTTCAACCTCTTGAACAAATTTGAACAATATGGGTGGAGTGAGGCCATATATCATGATGCATGTTCTTCCCGATGGGCTAGTTGAATTAAAGAATGAAACATTGGAATTGTGTTCAAAGCATATGCTAAAAAATTTAAACTCTGCCAAAAAGGAGTGATCCATAGGAAACTATGTCAAACCGATGACATTAAACCAACGTACTACTTAAGAGGCAACCCAAGATATGTATATATATATTGATTAAATAACAAAATAATTTCATTAAAATTTTCTTTTTAAAATTTTCGTGCACGGGGAACTAACTTGCATGTCAAAAAAATAATTGATGAAGATAAATAATTGATTGGGTCTCGCTACTTGAAAAGGTTGAACCAGTACAAATTTCAAACAAATTCAAACCTATTACTAACTCCCCTATTACCCTGTCCATATCTTTCCTCGTATCTTTTGACTTCCATTTCATCTACTATTCCACTGCACATTCACCTACAATTGGCACAACTTATTGGGGACCAGGGTAATCCCTCAACACCCCCCCCAAATTTGTTTTTTAATAAAAGTAATTTCTGTTAAAAAATATCTAAATATAAATTTAGTTAAACCCCCTCCCAAAAAAATTAAATAACATATACAAAAAGAATTTTTTTTTTACTTTTCAATTCCTTAGCTTATGTCATATTTTTTTTCTGAATATAAAAATTTAACTCATTCTACAAAAAAAATTACAATATATCTCAAAATTGAATGAATAAAATTGATTAAAAACTATATTGTTGACTATATTTTTAAAATTAGAATAGTTATAAAAAATATAATTTTAGAGAAGGTTTTATGTTAGATGGACTAAAGGTTCGACCAATTAAACAAAACCTTTTTAAATAGGTTTTAAAGTCGGATTCTAATTATTTATACGTTGAGATTCATTTTTAAAAGGTATTCATAATTAAAGATACTCCCTCCGTCCCAACCTTTTTTGCATACTTTCCTTTCTAGTTTTTCTTAGGCCAAAATCTACACACTTTGAAAAAAATTCTCATTCGTAAAATTTTATCACCTGAATTTCAGGTTGTAACCTTAATGATTTCTGAAATTTACAAACTTTACCAAAATTAATATAACTTAAACAACCCTCAGCCCACTAATATTTTTCATTTTTTTATTCCTTCTCACTAATTCGGAATTCAAACACTAATATTTTTTCCATTCCTCATTTAAAAACATCAACCAACGTAATATCTATTCTATCACCAATACCGCCCATATGAACCAATGGGATCAGTCATGGGGAACGAAAATCACGTGAACCTGCCCGTTGTTTTCCGCATTCACTCACCTCACTTGGTATTTACTCTCTCAAATCTTCTCCCATACGCTCTCTCAACTCCCGCAAACCACAGATCTAATTTTTGAAACCCTTATTTCAGAAGCTCTCACCTTCTTCGTTTGCATCTTCCCATTTAGAAATATTCTGTTTTAATGGAAGGTTTGCCCTCTTCCTCTGGCAAATCATGCCATATGTTCATAATTTAAAAAAATTTCTTTAAAAATTGAAGAATCATTCTATTAATTTTTTAAGTTTTTTACAATTTTCAATGATCATGTTTGACCATCAACATCTCTCGCTACATATAAAAATTCCTCATAAAAATTTTATATTTAGAAAATAGAAGTTAAGATGAACCTAATAATATCTTACATGATATTTTTATTGTAAATATTTTAATTTTATATTTATGGTCAATGTTTACCAAGTTTTCCTTGAAAAAGCAAATAGACCAAAATTGATGAGATGTGGGAGTATGATTTTAGATAAGCAAGAAAAAAATCTTCGTCCTCCCTTGCTCTAAAATCCAAGTTTCTCCAATTTTTCACCTATATTGATCATTTTTCCTTCTCAAACACCACAACAAACACCGTATATCATCCTACCATATATCTACATCCTCACAATAAACATTAACACATAGGCGGATTTTATAATGGAGGATTACACCTTGCAGGTCGAGAGATCTTACACATGATTTTTTCAATGCCCGTGATATGGATCAAATTTGTTTAACATGTAGATATTTTTTACATGTATATTCCTTAAATATGGGTGATTTTCCTAATACTTGTGGATAGCTTGAGGAGTTGTTGCAATAGGTCATTAGATTATTAATTGATTGCTTAATCCCGTTGGAGTATTATTTTTCTCCGATTGTTCTTTGGTTTTCTTTGCATTGCGGATATTGAAACCTTTAGGTATGAGGGAGTGATAATACTTGAAAACAATGTATGTTATGTGTATTTATTCACTTAAAATTTTAAAATTTGGAAAAAAAGAAACACGTGATTGAAAATCTAAAGATAAG
The DNA here is from genome assembly GCA_032355405.1 of Rubia balearica. Taxonomy (NCBI): domain Eukaryota; kingdom Viridiplantae; phylum Streptophyta; class Magnoliopsida; order Gentianales; family Rubiaceae; genus Rubia; species Rubia balearica. The sequence goes on from JAULKJ010250952.1 coordinate 13,036, forward strand.
TCAAAAATTTAAAAGGCTCGCTTAGGTAATAAGCATGTGATTTTGATCAGTTAGACATGAAAAAAAGGGGGCTTAAAAAAATTGGATAGTTGAAAATCTTAAAAGGGGGCTAAGCAGAATGATAGAAAATAAGAGAGGGCGGGGGGTTTAAGGAATTGTTTTGCACGATTACTCTTTCATGTGTGTTTTGCTTGTTGGATCCATTGTTGTAACTAATAGTTCACGTTCTTAGACCTTGATGCTCTATATTTTTTCATGAGTATGTTTTATTAACTTACACGAGTACGAGCAAGATCTAAGTATGGGGAGTTTTGACAAGCTTTATTCCATATAACATTACTAGTGATTATAGCATATGTAGAGTTATTAAATGCACACATTTTAGTGTTATTCTATAATCACAGTAAGCTACAAAGAAGTGAAAATATTTATGGATTTATGTCCATTAGGGTTTAGAATATTCAGTTTTATTCTGATTAGTATTAGATTTGGTAAAATTAGATAAGGAAATATTCTT
>JAULKJ010251061.1:0-13551 GCA_032355405.1 Rubia balearica
CCAGTTTTTCCCCAAACTTGCACTACTCGAGCAGCTGCGCGCAGCTGCGATCAGCGCCCAATTCCATATCTCATTTTCCAAAATTAAAAAACTGATCAGCTGCGCGCAGCTGCAGTCACCGCTGAATGACAATTGAATACAACAAACCGGTGCCAAATTATTACCCGGTGCGCACAAAATTGCAACGGTGTGATAAACCCGGTGCCAAAAACTAAAAATCGGCGCCACAAAAAATATCACTTTGCCCCTGTCACAGGTTCGATAAAACCGGTGGCAAAATATATAAACCATAACGTTTCTTCTGTTGGCACCGATTTTTCAAACCGTTGCTAAAAGTTTTCCCTGACCGCAGCTGCCTTCTTCGGCACCGGTTTTGAAAAACCGGTGTAGAAATAATACCTGTGCTAAAAGTTCTCACCGGTTTTACATGGGCACTGATTTTGAAAAAAATGATGCTAAAACTTTTCACCGCCTACATGGGCACCGGTTTTAAAAAATCGGTTCCTATAAAAAAATTGATGCCAGATGTAGCATTGATTTTCACAAAACCGGTGAAATCGTTTCACCGGTTACTTGGGCACCGGTTTTTCGGACCTTGAAAAACCGGTGCTAGAGACGACAAAACCCGGTGCCAGAGGGTCTGTCCGGTGGTAGTGAAGTAATACATGTCATAGTTAGTTTTGTAAAGTGATGATCAACAACTAAAACTAAGAAAGCAATTAAAGATATAAAACTACGACACTAATCCTTGGGTTAAATTAATTTATACTTCCAACCTATATATTGGTCCTTGATGCATAACTCACTCTATTGTATCAAATCACAAAATAAAATCCCTTATTCTCCCATATGTAGTTTCAGAGTGCGGTCGGTACTACTTAATAATCCCTATTGACTGATAACCTAGATGAGCATCATAGATTTAACCTGTTAATAACAATAAACGTAGAGAAGCAATACACTGAACCATGTTCTACATGCGAGAAATATGTAAATAACCCAACTGAAATCCCTAAGAACAATTACCATGATGAGCATAAGATAAAAGCTCCTAGTTCGCTACATAAAACAAAGAGGAAAAAGAACATGATTCCACCCTTTTATCTAGCAAGCAATCAACACATTATAAACAACTAGTTGTACACATAGTCAATTCACGCATCTTAGACATAATAAATGCCAATATATTAATTGATAGTCAAATACCATAAGTAAAACTCATGTTCATGGGCTAATCAATTGTTCCTAAGAGTATATTAGCCTAATACAATAAAACTCATGTTCATGGGTATAATCAAAGGAAAAAATGGAAAGAAAATAAGAAAAATTGAGAAATTAAGGGTTTTTGGAGTCCAAAATTCAGGGCCCTCTCAAATGGAGTAGAGGAAGTTATTTTATTTATAGTACAAGAGAAAAAAATTAAAGTGTAGAAAAGTAAACTTCAAGCAAAGATTTTTTTGACTATGGAACAGTACTTGCGGTCTATGATGAGGATCCTTTGCGAAAAACAACGTGGTTCCCATAGTCAGTGACCATGCACCTGAGTGTTGGACTTGGCACTGGCCCGTCCATTGGGGAACAAAGTTTGCGACCTTGTACCATGGACGGCGGTCTCGACCCTCGAGCGACTTTCGATGGTCAATTACGATGCTTGGATCTTCAACTCATTGGTATGATCATAGACATCCTTAAATTTGTTATTCAAAACACAAGAGTTAGGTAATAGATTAGGTAATTCATTCCTAAACCTTCCAAGGTAAATTCATCAAAAACTCAATTTCCATTACATTTAGAGTTCAATATGTGTTACTCCCTCCGTCCCAGGGTAAGGTTCCTATTTCATTTTTGCACGGTCATTTGTGCTTGTTAATGTGGTAGGGAAAGTGGGGGATTGAAATGAGCTATCAAAATTTTAACCATAATTTTCAACCCAAATAAGGAAGTAAGAACCTTTAGTTGAGATAGGCGAAAATGAAAAATAGGAACCTTATGTAGGGATGGAGGGAGTATAACTCGAGAACAACACCTGTCAGCTAGAATTCCACTTTATCTCCTCTCTCTACTAATGACTTATTGGCATTTCAAGTGTAACTTGTATGTGTTTCACTTATAACTATTAGGTGCTTCAATATAAACTTGAAGAAAAAAAAGTATAGGTAGAAGTTGCTTCAAGTACAACTTATAAATGTTTCGAATATAACTTTTAAGTGCTTGAAGTTAAACTATTAGATGTTTCAATAAAAACTTGGAAATTGTATAGCTTACAGTGCTTAAATACACTTCGTAGGTGGTTCAAGCACAATTTGTAAGTGTTACAAGTGTAACATGTAGGTAGGGATGAACATGATTCTTGGATCCCACCCAGACCCATAAGGTCTGAACCCGTTGGGTCGGGCATGCATTCAATTTTTTGACCCATTGGGTCTGGGTTGGATATGGGTCCTCGCATTAAAAAAGGGCCTAGCTCCGTGTTTAAAATATAAGAACTAGACCCATAGACCCATGTAGATCCTAAACTATTATTATAATTTTCTTAACTTCTAAACTGCATTCCATTCCAAACCGATTCTGTTAGAATAGTATATCTATGACTTTATCATAATATCGTTCTACCCAATTGTTTAAAGAAGTAGATTTTCTTTTTAATTCACTACTTGTGTTGTAATTTTCAATATATGTGAAGACCTGAATAAGATTTTATTATTTATTCCAAACCTTGCCTAATGAAAAAGTATGTATTATTTAATTTTAAGAATAGAGTTAAGTATTAAAATGACCCTGACTTTAGACTGAAAGTACCAATATAACCCTGGAATCTCAGAGAGTGCCAAAATAACCCTAGATTTAGCTGACTTATTAGTCAACGGCTAATTGGCCGGAATTTGTTAGTTTCCTTATGTGATTAGTTAGTTTCCTTTTACATGTAGGATTAGTTAGTTTCCTTTTCCTGTTGGTCTTTGGTTTTTGTATTTGCCCTATATATAGTGGCCTTGCGATCAATATAATGAAACAATTATAGTTTACATGATATCAGAGGTAAAATCCTGAAAATCAGTGAAATAGTAAAAGTACCAAAAATCAGCTTCAGTTTTGCTTCTGTCGACCAATAGCCGACGTTGATTTACCCATTGTCACCAAGTCCACGCAGGAAGATACTGCTGCCGTCCATCTCCAGGCTGCCGCTACCACCGTGAAGGACAATGAGGATGTGTCCGTCCCGCTAAATCCACCGCCGATCTCGCTGATGCAAACCTTCATGCAATGGCCGATCGAATCCAGGCCAAAACCAACGCCACCAGAAAGCTCATTGCCTCCTTCAACGCTCCTGTGCCATAACCTACACCTCCATCGCTTCAGATAACCCGAACTTGCTGATTTCTCCTGTTATTCTGAAAGGTGACGATTATCGTGAATGGGTCGTAGCTCATCGTTCGAAACAGCAACAGCAGCAATCCAGAAAATATAATTGCGTGATTAAATTGATCACAGAAAGCCCCTATATATTGGGAAACTACAAAAATCAAAGGCCAAAAGTAAAAGGAAAAGGAAATTAACTAATCCTAAATGAAAAAGGAAAATAATTAATCCAGTAATCAGATATGAAAAAGATTCTATTCTAAGCATATTTAACTAAATCTAATAGGAAAATAATCTAATCAAAATATTGACAAAATATCCTTAGTAATAACTCTACAATAAGGTTGATAATATACCGAAAGATCTTCAGAAAACTTACCACAAGATAAAAGACAATTTGAGAAATAGGCTTAAACGAATTGCTATTAAATTACACTTTGTTGTAACATTCTCTCTCTCTCTCTCTCTTCAAACTTTCTCCATCCTCTCTCTTCTAAACCCTAGTTACAGAAACTAAATCTTCGCTCTCATTTTTATTCATCCCGTGGAGGAGGAGGTGGAAACCTTCTTTGTTTGTGTTCTCTTTTTAGTTTTCATCATTCTTCTCCTTTTTTCTTCATTTAAAAAAAGAAGAATTTCTACATGATTTTCTTGTTTTTTTCCCATTTTCTTTCTTTTAGATATGTTTTGCAGATTTTTTCTGCAAAAGAAACATCACCAGAGAGCTCACTGGAAAGGTCATCTTTCCCGGATACACGGAGATGACGTTTTTTGTGCACATCATTTTCATATTTGTATACCCCAAGACCTAGTTCTAAAACTCCTTTTCTCTCCTACGACGCATCAGGCTAATCCACCACCACAGCTTAGTTGAAAGCACCATCTTCATCGATGCATTTGAAAAAAAATTAGGCTGCCAAACCCTGAAAGATGCCGTAATTTTCAATGGTTAAGAGGCTGATGGATTCAAAATCTACGGGTTGTGGCTTCAAGTATTGTGATTTTTCCATTTTAATTTTAGAGTTGGTCTCCCATGAGGCAGACTAAACTTTAGGCAAAGGGCCTTTATGCAATTCTAACTATATATTCTAGCTCCAGAGACATATCTCTAATAATTCTACCGGAACCGATCTCTAGTTTTTATAGGGAACTATCTCTAACATTTTTCCATGGATTTTTTTGTCTAATTTTTTCCTATAATTTTTCGGCCACCAGCAGTCTGGAAAAATTATAATAAATAAAATATGCTAAAAATCAATATGACATCTAACTAAAAATCATAAACATCAGTTACAAGTAGCAAAACATCAACGGAAAATCATAAAAATACGATAAAATAATTTCAGCAAAAAAAATTATAAATATCAAATAAAAATCAACGAAAAATTGAAAAAACATCGATTAAACTAACAAAACTCAATTGAAAATCATAAAATGAAAATCATAAAAACATCAACATTAGTAAATTGAAAAATCATAATATTATCAACAAAGCTTATATTATCATTTTTTTAAAAAAATACAAACATTAACAAATATCACCCAAAAATTTAAAACATCAATTCCTATCACCTAAACTTTACCCGGAAAATGAAAAACGTTAACATAAGAGAAAAAAACTACAAAACATTAACTTATATCACCAAAAAAGCTGCAAACATCAAATCCTATCACCTAAAACTCACCTACAAACATCAAGGGCTCGAAATACCGGTGCCTATGCAGTGAAATACCGGTGCTAGTAAATAGGTGATCAATAAAAAAATCCAGCCAGTGAGAAAAAACTCAGTTGCCAAAATATGAAACCCAGAAACTCATAAAGAACAATAGGACAAAAAAAAGAAAAAGAAGTTCATGTAAAAAAATTAGAAAATTTATAACCACAACCCAGAAGTTCATTACATGTTTCTGAAAATATATAACAACACTTAATTCATGAAACAAACTAAACCTAAACATAGATTAACAACATCAATTACCATAAAAACTAGACCATAATTTCCATAAATCTAAGATAACATCAACGAACTAGAACCGTAAAGGTGAGGTCAGACGCAAGGGCTGAGGCGCGGTCGCACGTGGTGGTGGTGTTGAGAGCTGAGCCACGGTGGATCTGAGCTGAACCCGGCATTTTTGGTGGAGCTCGCAGGGAGATAACATCGAGGATGGTCTGGGTGATAGCATCGGGGATGGTGCACCGTGAGGAAGCGGAGAATGGGTCATCATTTTCAGCATTGAAGCCTTCAAAGTGGGGCTGGACAGCGGTGGCGGGGGAGAGGTGGTGGACGAGGAGGGAGAGGATGGAGAGGAGGCAGAGACAGAGAGAGGTGATGAAGTAAGTGTTATTAGAAGAGGAGGATTTTATATGATTAGGGTTTCGGTGCTCTAACTTAGGCCAAGTTGGTTTTTTTTAACCTCGTAGCACCGATATGAAAATTGGTGCCTGTGGTGATCATACCGGTGCTAGATACTTAAAAATCAGCTATGTGATGCTGTTTTAAATGGGCGTTTTAATTTTTTTCTTGACGAGAGCAAATAGAAAAATATTCTAAGAATCTAGCACCGATATAAAAATCGATGCCTATAGTGATCATACCAGTGCTAGTTACTTTAAACGCAGCTGCGTGACAGTGCTTTAAATGGATGTTTTATTTATTTTTCTTCCCAAGATCAAAGGGAAGAAAAATATTCTAAGTATCTAACACCAGTAGTCTGACCAGTGTCTGTGATAGTGCTACCGGTGCTCTTAAAAATTGCTCAAAAATATTGGATGAAAGTTCAAAATTTTCCTTTTCCCACCTACAGTCTGCGGCCCGCGTGGTATTGCATGGGACGTGCAGTATTGTACAGCCCTTTCCAGTGTGGCACTAGGGGTGGCATTAAGGTTTCACTAGGGTTTTCCAAACTTGGGCCTTTTGAGCCCCATTTATCTTCTCCTATATAAGGAGCCTGGGGTTTAGTAAGTAGCCATAATGTAGATCTTATTGTTTGGTAGGTAGGAAGGAGGAGGAGAATTGTCTCTCTTTGGAGTTCTTTTTCTTCTTCCATCTTTTATTTCATAGATCAATGATATTTAATTAAATGAATGCCATGAATTTAATAGTAGTAGTACAATAGTTTATTTCTTGGGGTAATATTTGTATTCATGACTTGATTTTGACTTTGTGAGATTTTAGATTATCCTATCTATTTATGTCCTATGAATATTTGTGCTTGATTTGTAGTTTAGATTCTTGTAAGATTTATGCCATGTTATGCTTCATGATGCATCCATAGATTCATGCATATTATAATATCGTGCTAGGCTAAAATGTTATCTTGGGAGTGTTAGATTAGTGCTATTGTAGGCTCGAGATTGCTGAGGACATGAGTGCATTCCTTCTAACTTGAGAGTACCAACCCAATCGTTAGACTCCAATTCTAATTGTGTGAGTGATCCCATGTTAGGAGCGGTAGACTAATTCCTAACAAGGGGAAACTCTTGGCTTACCCCGATAGATAAGCATTGTAGTTTGTAGCGACTAAGGTCATGGAAACCCTAGAGTTATCATGAGATGTCACTTCCTTTGCCTCTCTAGGCCTAGGGTTGGTGTCCATAGTGGAGCGCCCAGGATGTAATTTCCTTACTCTCGTATCTAACGGTTACAACCTACGCAAGGCTTCGATCCTTTAAGCAGAGGCCCCTTAGCATCTAAAGTGACATGACAATGAATAAGGAGCGGATTCAAAAAGGTTGATCGATGCACATTCCCTAATTACGGAGGCAGTGAGTTGGTTCTTAAGAGGAGACGAACCTTTGTGTAACGGAAATTGGGATTCTCGACCATCATTCACACTATGTGATATATGCATGAGATAAGTTTATATGTCTTACATGTAATAGAATCTAGGATCAAAGTTAGTAATCGGTCATGTAATGCAAATATCCTCATGGCTAGTTTATTATAATTTTAATCTCGTTGCTTGTATGCTCTTAGTTGTTAGACACAAATCCCCCCAATTACCTGTTCTTAAGCATTAGCTACTCCAGGTACACAATTGGAGTGAAGTTCGATTTTGGGTTGTGTAAAGCTAACCATCAAATTCTAGTATCTCTGCGGACGACTTCGGACTTACCATTAGCAACTCTATAGTGGTTAGTGGTGAGTATGAGAGCAACTTATAAATCTCTTATCTTTGACACTTTGCACTCTGTTGGAAATTTGGCTCGCCTATAAGGTTCTGAACCTCCTCGCAGGGTACGGATCAGAGTACGTACACAAAATTTAAGACAAACATACTAGTAACCCTAAAGAAAAAAAGAGAGGAACCAATAGAACATCCCAACATCCTTAAATTTTCCATCTTCTTCTTTTCATCCATTCATTTTACTTTCATGGATTTATAAAATGCAAACCATCAATCTTTCCATTCTCTTTCATATACTTAAGAAGAAAAATTAATCTTATTATTGAGAAAATTTTAAAATAGTTTATATAGTAAATGATATTTAAAGTGTCTATGAAGATAATAAAAAATAGTAACTTTTCTATTTACAACACCCATAAATATTACACACCTATTAAAGATGATGTAAATAATAATTGAAGGAATGATCAAGGCTTCAAGGAGTTGGCTATTATGCAAGTTGTTGAGTTTAATCAGTTGGCACCAGGTGATTAGTTTGAATTCCAGTTCAATTACATTCTGAAGATTACTTAGTTGTACAGAGAGGTTAGAGAATCAATTAGCTGATTGGTTTAATGATTAGTTGTAACTCAGTTAGCAGTTATAATTCGGTCAGAGAATGCGTAAATATAGGGTAGCTGTACATGATATTCAATTACTTAATCATAAATATTTTCCTAAATAGAGAATTACCTTCCATCTCTGCTTTGGTATGAATGTTCTGCTGCTCAGTTTTTTTTCCTGAGCTTTTTATTCTTTCAATTTCTTCATGGTGTCAGCGCTATCTCAAGCTTTTGATCTATTTTCTTCTAACTGAAACTGTTTATTTGGAGTTTCTCTCATGATGAGTGAAACATGATCAATCAATGGAAACAGGAGAATTCAATATGCTACTAGTGATGATAGATAAATCAGAATCAGGACTAGTGATCCTCTCTTCTTAGTGCCTTCATACCATGGTGGATTGGTTGTGGTCTCCGAATTGTTGACTCAAAGTAAATACATAACTCGGAGACAGGCAATGCTGACTGCTTTCTCAACTAAAGGAAAGATGAAGTTCATCATGACTAGAGTTCCAAAACAAGATCTCTAATCTCCTCTCCATATTCAGTGGATGAAGGTCAACTTAACGATCTTTCCATGGATCCAAAGCTCGATCAATAAAGAGCTAGATAGAAAAAACTCTAGAATGAGATCAAAGAAAGGTTCGTTGTGAGCCAAGGTTCTACCAGCTAATGAGGAATTTGGGAGAGCTAAAACAAGGTTCAAATTTATTCACATAATACTTTTCAAAGCTTGAAGGTATTTGGGATGAGATTTATATAATCTGACAAAGGTTGAAGTGCACGTATTGTTTTTGTGAGTGCAGACTTGGATTTGATCCGAAATTTGAAATGCAGGCTAACCAGGATAGACTACAAAATTTTATTGTTGGTCTCAATGATGAGTATGATGCTTTGAGGGATCAAGGTTAGTTAAAAATCCATTGCCACCTGTAGGCAAGACATGTTCCTTGTTCTTGAAGCATGAGCAAAATAGAGGTGTTCAGGATAGCTTTACAAATGCAGGAGAAAGTGCAACTATGATGGTGAAACAGGCAATAACATAGTACAACTATACTAGATTCACTTAGAAGAACAGAGATGTTAATGGAAATAAGTTTTTGAAGTACAAGTTCTGCCACAAAACTAAACATCTAAGGGAGAATTGTTTCAAATTGAATAGATATTTGGAGTGGTGGCGGGTGCAATCAAAGGTAAGGGAAAACTATAAGCAAATGCAACAACAACTGATTTGGTAAATAACAATCGGGTACGCCACTGGAATTAGGAGACGCGCAACAGTTTGAAAGCATGAAATCTATGATTTTAAATTTGATCTAAGCAAAGTTTTCCAGGTTTGTGAATGGGAAGGCCAAGGAATTAGGACCTGAGAGTGGTAACATTATCAACTTTTCACCTTGGAGACTTTTTAGGTAGCATTCTTACCCATATGTGAGCAGTGCAATATGTTTTTAGAGTGATGAATGGATTATGGACAATGGAGCTTCATCTCATGTGTGGAGTTGTCTGTATAGTTTTTATTGTTTTAAACTTCACATGCATAAGATCCTTGTGACATTACTTGATCATTCAAATATACTTGTTGATTCTATAGGAACAGTAAAACTTTTGGACTCGGTAACCCTGCATCTTTTAGGTTTAATCTTCTTTCAATCAGCAAATTAATTCAACAATCTCATTTGTATTTTAACTTCTATCCTGGTGTTTATGCAATACAGGACCTCGGGAATTAGTCTATCATAGGTATTGCTGTTGAAAATAATGAGATATATGTTCCGAGTCACAATTCATTTCATCCAAGTGCTATAAAGAAATTTTAATCCAGCACTTCACTAAGACATATTGCTAATCAATCTTCCTTGCTTTTGGTCAAGAAATTTTCTGACGTTGAAGTTCTTAATTTACATTACAAATTAGGCCATCCATGAAATGTTGTAATGAAGCATTTGGATATGCCAATAATGAATAAAATCTGTATTGTTTGTCCTTTATCCAAACAAACTTGAAATTCTATAATTGATTCTCATTCTAGATGTCTTTTTGCATTTGAGTTACTTCGTATGGATGTGAACAAACATTGGGGTTCAGTCTTTCTTGATCATCGTAGATGATTATAGTAGAGAAACACGGAGTTTTATAATTAGATCAAGTAGTTTAGTTCTTAGCCTTCTTAAAATCGTCTTCCTTATGGTTTAAACTTAGTTTAATAAGAAATTCAAAAAAGTTAAAAAGGAGTAATGGAACTGAATTTTGTCAGTCATTGTTTGCTTTGTTGGGAATAAAACATCATAAATCATGCTCATACACTCCACAACATAATGGAGTTGTAGAAAGAAAATATAGACACCTGACTGAATTAGCTAGATCATTCATGTTTTAATCAAAATTTCCACTCCATTTCTGGGAGGTATTTAGTTTTAGCTTCCACATTTACCGTAAACAGACTACCCATGCCCTTTTTGAATTGGAAATCTACTTATGAATTGCTATACAATGATGTACCAAAACTTTCACACCTTGAATCCTTTGGATTCATGTGCTATGCATGTAACTTCAGCTCACAAAAACATAAGTCCAGTCTCAGGTCTCATCCATGCATATGCATAGTATATCCATGTCACCAGAAGGGCTATAAACAGTATGATTTGATGAACAAAAGAACACTTTCTACAAGGGATGTGGTTTTTCATGATACGATCTTTCCATATTAGTCTCCTAATCAGTTTTTATACTTCAGTAGTATCTAATCCAGCTGATAAGATTTCCAAGATAACTCCTACTATCCAAGCTGATCACAACATGGATAATGATCTTCTTCAATATCATAAACTAAACTCTTCAATAAAAAACACTCACTCACCTAACACTTATCAATCCATACCAACCTCACCTACTCTACAACATGATCCTAATCCATATTAGGTTTTCCATTCTTCTTAGTCCTCTCAAGATAATTTGATTCATAGACCTCAATCCATTCATCATCTTATGTATTTATCATAATCAGCCCTAATACCATCCGCCCGATTCAACCTCACCAAGTCCCCATTAGTTCCAAAAATTAGTCATTAGACACAGCTTAAGGTTTCAAAATAAACCTCATTGGATGCAAGATGTTGTAGTCAACAAATTTTCTTCACCTTACCAACATATTCCTATTTTCTTTACTGCACATACTGCTTTTGTTACTAAAATATCTGGTATCTGTAAACCACATACTTATAAGGAGGATTGCATTGATGAACTAAAGGCAAGGGAAATGCAAGAAAGGATTAAGGCTCTTGAAAGCAATAATACTTTGGCTTGTTTATTTGCATACAGGTAAAAGACCTATTTGCTGTAAATGGGATTTTATTGTCAAATACAATATTGATAGAACTGAGGGGAGAGATATATAGAAACATTGGTTGCCAATGATTTTAAAATTATTTACAGGGTGGATTACTTAGATTATTTTCTCCTGTTGCTAAACAAGTCATTGTCACAGCCTCACAGAATTAGCATCTCTACCAGATTGATGTGAACATTGCTTTCATATGTGGTCAAATTGATGAAGAATTGCATATGATACCCCCACAAGGGTACTCTAAAGCTTAACCAAACCAATTCTGCATTCTGAAGAGATCCCTCTATGGCTTAAAATAGGCATCGAGAGAGTGGAATGCTAAGTTTTCAAAACAACTTGTCAGATTTAGGCTTCAAAAATCCAAGCATCATCACTGCTTGTTCATCAAGCACACTAGTCATGCCTTTCTGATACTTTTGATCTATGTAGATGATGTCTTAATCACTAGCAGTTCTCTTTCTTAAATTTCTGATCTCATTACTTATCTTCATAAGTTATTTATTATCAAAGACCTAAGACATACTCAGTATTTCTTTGGCATCAAAATAGCCACTACAAGAAACTAGACCTTTTACATTTCTTCCATAGGAATTTTTACCTCGGTTTTTAGTACCCCTAAAAAACTAAGGTAAATACTGGCCAAGTAAAAAGTACATTTTTAAACCTTGGTTTAGAACTGAGGTAAAAAGTATTTTTACCTTAGTTTTGGACCGACGTCAGGAGGTTTTGTGACCAATGTCAGTTTAAGAAAAAAGGCCGCTAATAGGGTACCATAGATATGACATCTTTGAGGCCGATGTCAGTATATATAGGGACTAACGTCGGCTAGAGAAGAAGGTAGACGATGGGAGAGGTAATGTTGTGACTTTGTACACCGACATCGATCTTAATAACAGTGACATTGCTGATGCTTGTAATTGCGCTCCGTGGTGCACCCATGACGTGTGCATGCTGACGTGGAATAGCGACCAATACAATGTCTTTTTGATGGGCTGATGTCACAAAAAAAAACTAACACTGGTTTATGCAACGTCGGTAAGGTGTCGCTGCTGTACCTATTTCTGTGATATCGCGTGTTAATCATGGTGACATTGATTAATATTTAATGACACAAACAATCATTTTTCAATAGCCATTACTTGTTATTTAATATTTGATAACTCTTGAAAAGGTTAAACATCATACACAAATGCAGAAAAAAATGACATGTTAAAACCCACAAAACTATAACATGTATGTTACAATCCATTAAAAATACACGAGGTTAATATAAAATTGAAATATTAATTGTACCGAACCTCCATTCTCTATGTTTTATGGATTTAACACGGTCAGGGCGACTAGTGAAATTAAAATTGCATCCATGTAAATGTCGAAAGTCCATCAATAACTATTATTGTCCTATAACAACCAATCCACGGGAAATAAAATTTATGTTAGAATTGGGCAGACCCCAAATGAAATACACATAATATAGTTATACAGAGACGACATTAATCTCAACCGGGAAATATTAACTGATCTGCTATAATGCGACGTTGCATACATGCGTCATCAATGTCGCAAGGGCCGACTGATGAGCGACATTGGATCTTAGATATTTTAAGCATTTCCTAGACATGTACGATGTCAGTCGATGCATAATACCGACATCGTATATTAGGTGTGTTCATACGAAAATGTAATTATTGTCCACAATCAGCCCTAATCTAAGCCCTTTTTCTCACTCCTTGCAAACATGGCATTATCTTGGCAACACAAAACTATACACTATATAACATGTAACACAATCATCATATTTCCTGAAAATATTCAATATTTGTTCCATGAGAACAAAAACATATAAAAAATCACTAATGAAATTGCTAAATGAAGATGGTATGGATGTAAACCTACCTCAATTAATTTGAATCTAGAGATGCTCCATCCTCAGATACTTGTTGATGTTTGAGAGAAGTAATTTGATTGAGCACTTTAATTAAATGCATGTAATTATTTAATATTAAATTAATATCATTTGTTGTCAATTGCATATATATATATATATGTATGTGTATATATATTTGTGATTCAGTACATCCCGAGAAACGTTGTACCACCCCTGCCGGATGACAAGAA
>JAULKJ010251277.1:0-13548 GCA_032355405.1 Rubia balearica
GCTTAGAAGTCGAGTAGAGTGTACCCTGCGGGCTAGACGCTGCTATTCGTGCCATTGAAGAGGTTCGGCGAGAATTCTGATTCAGTGAAAGATCCCATTTTCCGCAACCCAGAGTCTTCGCAAGGAGATTCATATCATTTTCCCTCCCATTTTGAAACTTCAGGCGCTAGGTCCTCCACTCAAAAGTGAACCCCCCTCCCACATCCACCACCCCAATCTCAACCCTGCCTCCACCATTCCCGATGTGTGGAAATCCTTCGGGAAAACATATTCTTTAACGTCCTAGACATCTGCAAACAAGATCCTGGGAAATCCCCGGGATTAACCTCCGACGCTCAAGTTAGTTTCTTATTGTATCAGTGTCTTAACTAATTTACCCTTACCTTTTTCGTTATGCCATGCCTTTATTTATGGTTGATGAATCGTGTGCTTGTGATCGACGTTGTGTGTTCCTTTTTGATGGATTGTGGTCTTGTTAGGATGCTCATGGGTGTTTATTGTCTTTCTTCTTGGGGTGAGGTACGCTTTGTATCCAGCAGGCTGTTTCTTGTGCTTACTGATTCAGTCTGCTTATGTGAGGTGTTGGCTTTGGTGTTTGGCTTCGCTTGGTTTTAGGAGGTGTATACCATAAGCCCTCTAGCCAATCTGGTTTAAAACATGTCATGCCATCATGTCAGATATCTTCATTCCCCTTCCCACTATCACATCTTCTTGTGGCAGTGTTCACCGCCGCAATGTATTGTCCAACTTCTTTTGAAATTTTATGCCACCAACCCTTGCAAATAGGGTATGGTTCTAGCTTTCCCTGTTCCTTATTCACACATTCAAAAATTTCCCCCCAAAACATCTAAATGTTTTAATTTGTACACAATCGGAGAAAAATTCTAGTTATGCATTTGCTAGCACTTTGTCATCTTCTTCATTCTAAGTCAAATGAATTTTTTCGCCATTTGAGAGCCACTTTTAAAACCCTCCTCGTGCTTAGCTTCCTCATCTTCATCTGAAATCCCAACAATCTTAGGGTTATAGTTACGGCCACCATCATGCGAACTGTACTCGCCACTTCCATGTCCTCCTTATTAGCCGCTTCCTAGTCAATCAAACTGACAGCAGTTACCTTGTGATCCGTGAGTAGGAAATGTTGATGGAAACATGTTTTGATTGTATTGCATATGTGTTTCTGATAGATTTTATGTAGAATTGTTTGGAAATGGCGTGTAATTTTAGTATGGGTATGAAGGAGATGAAAAAGGCATCTGTCGTGCATTAAAATTTGAATTTTGTTGTGAAAGATGTGTTGGAGTTGATGAATTTGGGTACGTCAATTAGAGGTGGAAATTAGAATTGCTTGAATCCTTATTCAATCTTTTGAAAAAATAGAATATAAATTTTGGTCGGGAGTGAAGAAGGGAGAAAAATGAAGTATCAAAGAGGTGTGAGTACTTATTTAATATTAGCCTCTATTTATAGTATTTTTTAAAAAATACTGGTGAAATTTATGGAAACGAGTATAAATTATGCATGTTTTCCCCCGTTAATTTGTCAATGGATTGCTGATTTTTTGTACCATATGTCACATGTCATTAATTGATTGGATCTTTACAATAATGAAAAATATAAAGAAAAGTAAAATAGCCCCATTTGACTCACATGGAAGAGATGAAAGTGGGATGAATCTACCCATCAAACTTGGTAGAACCTATTCTTTCCATTTTCATTGAATCAGTCATCCCTCTTTTCCAAAATTCATCCCCAAAATCCATCCCTATTGAAGATGCTCTTAGATCATCTCCAATCATCCATCCCCCAAATTCCATCTCACCCCACTTTTTTCAATATTTAATTAATAATTATTCTCTCACCTTAAATCCATCACACCTTTCATTTCTACTCTACAACCATAAAATTCAACTAATCTCACTACCCCCACTTTATTGTGCTTCCCACCTTATCTTCTATTTATTAAACACGTCTTTTATCAAGTACACGAATATTTAATATTACATGTCACTGTACTTTCAGTATATATAAATTAGTAGAAAAAATATTGTTATGTAAAATAAATGGAAGGAAAAGAAATATTTTGGATGAAAAAAACATAAGTTTAATTTTAAATTTCAACAAACAACATTCATTGGAATGCTACATGAAATAACTTCATAAAAGAACTTGGAAATTACAAAATAAATTAAAGATAACACACATTCATAATATTAAATAATGAAAAAGATATGTGCACAATGAAGCTTAATTTGAGTTGCGAGAGTGTTGTCAAACACGTTCAATCAAGTCATTCTTGAGTTGTCGGTGATTCACTCTGTTATGGAGTTGAAACCTTGCCTTGAGAAATTTAGTCATGTTGGACACATTGAAATGGAGCATGTATGTATCTCGTTCATCTTCTACAATAATGTTATGTAGGATGACACAAGCTATCATTATCTTACCCATCATTCAAATATCCCAACAATATGCAGGGTTGCAAATTATATGAAATCAAGCTTACAAAACTACAAATGCACGTTCAACATCCTTTCTGAAGCTCTCTTAAGGTTTGGCAAATATTTCTACTTCTCTCCTAGCGGTAGATGGACAAAAGGTATAAATGCAACCCACTCGAGATAGATACCGTCTGTTAAATAGTAATTCTTATCACAATCATACCCATTCACATGAAATTCACACTTTGGAGCCATTCCATTAATAACATCATCGAATTAGGGTGAACAGTCAAGAATGTTAATGTCATTACAAGACCTCGGAACTCCAAAGAATGTATGCCATATATGAAAATTGTAAGAAGAAACCGCCTCCAAGATAATGGAAGCTTTCTTAGATCTACCCATATATTGTCCTTTCTATGTTGATGAACATCTCATCTAGCCCCAACGCATACAGTCCACACTACCAAGCATTCCAGGAAATCCACATTCAACTCCAACATGCTTCAGGCGTGCAATATCCTGCGAATTTGGCCCCCTGAGGTATTCATGACGATAACATCAATGATGGCCTCCACGAAATGGCGAAGAATATCTTTTGCAGTTGTTTCCCCGATCGACAAGTATTCATCAACTTGATCATAGGCTGAACATATCCCAGAATACGTCGGAGGTCGTCGTCGTACCTCTCAAAGATACTATTTTAAGCCCTTTTTGCTTACTAACTAAAACTAAGTAGATAGTCGCAAGACGGGGTCGTCCCTAGAGACCAGGGATATTTCCAAGTGTTTGCTCATACAATGCAAAATATTACGCTAGACATATAGATATACATACATATAAAAGCATATAAAGAGGGGGGGTTTATGGTTTGGTTTTTCCTAAGTTATAGATTTAAAAGCAAGTTACACTAATAGAGCTTACAATCACTAAACTGGGATTAAATACAAATTACAGAGTCTTGGGGGCAATTGACTTATACTTCCAAGCCTTCTCTCTATCATTGAACATATAACCTATTAAACACCTCTACTAATTGTTGTGAAGATAAATCCCCATTCTTCTTTGATAGTAGTTTACAAGAGCGAATTCGACATCTCTCGCTAAACCTCATTAATGAACCCATTAGTCGTTCGACGCCTAAAGGTATCCCATTAACGGCATTAAGTTCAAAGAATCAACAAGCTTGGTAACACTTATAAACACTACACCGTGTCTAAGCATTGAACTAATTCATGCATTTATACAAGATTAGCCAAGAACGTTCAATGCTCATTAACTTCTCTCATTTGCTACACAAAACAAACATGACAAAAAATTCGATATTATCACATTCATCTAGCAATTATCGAATCATCAAAAACATTAGAAGCTCTAAATTATGCTCTTGGATTTCATATGAAAGCAAAAGAGAATTAGCTACTTTCTCAAAACTCTAACACATAATCATACAAGCAATTCATATAATCAACCTTCTAACACCATTAATGGATTCAACAATCATTTTCAAGCCCAATAAATGCACAATAGCAAAAGCATTAAATAGATAGATATGGATTCTCAAGACATATATAAGGAAGCCTAAATCCAATGCTCCCAAGGAGATAACTAGCCTAGATAATCAAAACCCATAACATAGAACAAATATTTACAAAGAAACAAGAAGAAAAGTGAAGGAGGAAGTGAAAAACTAGGGTTTTGAAGCCCCCAAGTCAGGCCAAGAAGGATGGGGAATGAGTGGATGAAGTTTTATTTATAGTACAAGAAAAAAGGGAGTAAAAAGCAAGTTGAAAGTCATCCATCGTGAGTCACGATCATTCCCTCACGCTCGTGACAGAGTGAAGTCCAGCTCTTAGCTCTTTTCGTTTTGCTTCCTCCGGGTGAACCGTTGATCCGTTTTGGGAGTTCTCGTAGTCGTTTTTATAGTACTCTAGAAGACAAATCCAATGGTGCCATCCTTGGAGGCTGGTTGCTCTCGGATAATTCTCAGAAATTTGCTTCAAAACATAGATCATTCTTCATCCTCTACTTTGCTCTCCTTCTTCGCTTTATCTTCTACCACTTTGTAAGTGGCCTTCCTTCTTCTACCATTCTGTGAATGGACTTCTTCAATGATAGTATCAAAATAAGCTCACATGTAAGTCTTCAAATTTTCAAAGATAGTCTTCAAAGTCTTCCAACAATTCCATTGTTACACAAAATCCTCTAGAAAAGTAATAAAAGCACAAAGTTTCTCTTAACTCTCCTTAGATAATTTCAAGGTATAATGCCACACATAAAGCACAAAAGTGTACAAAAGTGATCCAAAATGTCCCAAAATAACCGTATAAAATGGACACATCAGTGTGCGTGTTAGTCTTACGTCAATTCCTGGTTGAAAATTTTCATTGTTTACAAATTAGCTGAGCTATATCTAAACTTTAAATTCGAATACTCCCTCCCTTCCAGCTTATTTTACACTCAATCATTATTACATTGTTCAAGAAGCATGTTTGACCGTTAATATGTTTACCTACGTATAATAACGAAAATTAAAAAGTTGATATTTAAAAAACTACTTGTTACGAAGAATTCAACAATATCACATAGAAAAATATTTTTGCTCATATATATTTTCAAATATGCGGTCAAAATTTGATAAAAATATTTCCAATAAAAACAAGTGCATAATTTAAATTAGGACGGATGGAGTACTAGAATTTATGCACGTTTTCTTCAAGTAGTTGTCTGGATATTGCTAATACTTTTGTGTTGGATATTTAGTCATGGATTTAAAAAATAATAATTTCTGGAAATTAAGAAGATAATTAATTTGACATTCCTTTTCATGATAACGACAACAAAAGAATTAATTATATGAGGGTTATATTTGGAGATTAATTATTTAAATATTTTAGTAAGTGTTACCCAATATATTTTTCTTGTAAAGATCGATTATCCCTAAAAAGTTAATTAAATATCTAGTTCCAAAAAATTTCCATATTCTTTTACGGGAAAAATGACATTTTGCAGTGTGATTTTATGCACGTTCAGTGCACGCAATTGATCGGAGTTTACACATGCTTATGTAATAGTTATTGAAGTTTGATGTTTTGCCACAAATTTTTGTTATCGAGCACATATTTTGTTAACAAAACAATAAGCCACGATTTTTTTTTAAATGGAAAAAATTCCATGAATAGCGAATATTGTTTAAGTAGTAGGGCATGGAATATAATTTTAGTAAGTATACTAGCTAATAAAATAATGACAAAACAACCCTAGTAAAATTAATAAACTTTCACTTGATGTACAAAATATTTTATTTTTCAAATGAAAAAAGAGGATAGAATACTAAAAAAATAGAAAAAGAACTCGTCAAAAATATTTTGCAGGGCTATTGGTCTAAAGTGCGTCTCTCATGTCCCCACTTTTAACTAGAAAGAGTAACAAAAAGTTATGTATTTTTTGTTAGTGAACAACAAACAAATGTTTAAATCTATACCATCATCTTCTCATAAGCAAGGAGGCATGGCACGTAAATGGCATGGTATTAGTGTGGTTTTTCCAATCATGCATAGCACTTTCATGCCATCGTATTAATGTAGTGTTTTAAACCGTAATATTAATTTTAAAATTTCAGATCAATCTTCTACCATAAAAGATCTTTTTAAGCTCATAGTTCCTACCTGTCTTGTTACAATCCAAGTTACTATTTATGTTGCATCGTGCACCTTACCATTGCCACGGCCAACTGTTCCCTTCACTTTACATTTGAAAATTCAAATCGCGCTTTTGCTTCAATAAAAATGTGCATGTTATGTCCTACATCGAGTCCCTATTGAAAATTGTTGTTTGTAAATTAGCTGAGATTTATTTGCTGTTCCAATTTGTTTACTAGAGTATATGCACATTTTCTACACGTAAATGTCTAGATGATACTAATACATCCGCTTTGGATACTGAGTTATTGATTATTTGAAAAATAATTTACATAAATAGGTAATAAACATAACATCTATTTTTATGACAATGGAAACAAAAATAATAACTATACTAGGGTTATATTCAAAAAAATTAGTAAGTGTTTCCCAATATAATTTCTTTGTATGATTGACTTATTCTGAGAAAGTAAGTTACATACCCATTTTTAAAAAAATCCAAGTACATGAATACTTTAATCCACTTATATAGAATATTGGAGCAAGTGTCTGTAACTCCGTATCTAGTTCTTTAGTAGTATATGTAAACTTCCAAAGTTATGAGTATGCTCTAAGAATATTCTAAAACAAGCACTTGTTTCTTCAAGTATAAGAGATTGATATTATCATAAAGGTAAGGATTATTCAAACACCTAATGACCCAATTTGTTATATCATACAATTATCTTACACATGGTAATTGTTTTACTGAACTCAGTGAGAAATTATAGTACTAATAAAATATATCTTATAAGTTCTAAAAATGTTTTGGTGCAGGGTAGAGAAAAATATGCAACTAATTCCACAAAAGATATATCAAATCACAACTATGAAAAGCATGATGTCGACCATCGGTATGTGTTGATTAAAATAAATAAATAGATGAAAAATTTACGCTATTTTGTTGTATAGCTTTAAAAATAGTTTATGTTCTTGTAGCACATGAATCAGCTAATGGTATCAATTTGTTTAATAACTTCATTTATAGAGTGATATTTTCTTTGGATGATATTTGGACCATAAATGCTGAAAAGAGTTAACCTGTAATATTTTTGTTCTTATCAATTCATAAGCTTGAGCTATGAAAAGATATCATTTATTTAATGTTTCCATATAAGAATATCCTAAAATTATTTAAATACAGGGAAGTCTTTGACAATCAAATACAAAGCTTCATAAGGAAAACCAGTACATAAAAGTTGTACCACTAATTCTTGAACATAAAAAAAATTCCCTAACAATAACTTTGCAATTATAAAAAATTAATACTGATGAATTTTAAAAATTGATATTGCTGGGATGTAAGTTTGGTATCCATGAGTTATAAACATAATTTCTAAGTACCAAGTCTACACTCATGGACGACTATGAAGTAGACTCATGGAAAAAATCCAATTTCATTATAATTAGAGGGCAGATCAGTTTACCAAAACATTACGAGGTGGCCTTAGAGATTTCTTCATTACATACGGGGTTTCAAGGCTTTCCAGATGTACTTGTTGTTTTTAATGAGAAAAATAAATCAATCAGGATGTTTTTAGGCCATCTTCCAGAAATAAATCACAATAAGCAACCAAGCACTAAGCCTACATCTCTGCTACATGATCTGGTCAATGTTGCTAAAAATTTATCTAATAATTTGTACTTGATATTTCAAAGGGCTCAAACACGAGTTACATCTCCAACTCTGTTTTGTTCAACTATTCTACTATGTACTACTAATCAATAAAAATATAGTATCTCTTATGATAAAAAAAAGTTTGAATCAATACCTTTTTCTTTTAATAAACAAGGAGATATGACATGTAGATGGCACGATATTATTTTAGTGTTTCCAACCGTGAATTGAACATTCATGTCATAGTATTATTGTAGTGTTTTAAAACACAATACTAATTTAAGGAATTAATATAAATATTCTGGCATAAAAATGAATTTAAGACTTCAAGATTATATCTTTCTTGTGACAATCCAATAGACCATTTAAGTTACATCGGGAACTTTCCCATTGTCACCGCTCCTGTCACCTTTATCTTTGGAAATTCAAATTGCACTTCTACTCTAAGAACAATGTGCATGTTAGTCTTACTTCAATTCCTTGTTGAAAATTGTCATTTTCTGCAAATTAGCTGAGCTTTATTTAAACTTCCAATTCCACTACTCACTTCGTCCCAGCTTATTTTACACCCAAGCATTATCACATTGTTCAAGAAGTATGTTTGACCATTAATATGTTTACGTACATATAATAACGGAAATTAAAAATTGACATTTGAAAACTACTTGTTACGACTAATTTAACAATATCACCTACAAAATATTGTTGCTCATATATATATATTTTCAAATATGCGGTCAAAGTTTGATAGAAAATAGTTCCAAAAAAACAAGTGTTTAATTTAAACTGGGACGGATGGAGTACCATAGTTTATGCATGTTTTCTGAGCGTAGTTGTCTGGATATTGCTGATGCTTCTGTGTTGGATATTGAATCATGAATTTAAAAAATAATAATTTAAGAAAATTATAAATATAATTAATTTTAAATTCATGTTTATGATAACGAGGACGAAAGTATTAATTATATGACGGTTATGTTTGGAGATTATTTATTCAAAAATTTTAGTAAGTTTTTCCCATTATAATTTTCTAGTTAAGATTGATTCTCCCTAAGAAATTTAATTAAATACCTAGTTTCAAAAAACTTCCGCATACTTTGACGGGAAAAATGACATTTTGCAGTTTAATTTTATGCATATTCAGTGCACGCAATTGATCGGAGTTTACACATGCTTAGGTAATAGATATTTAAGTTTTAAGTTTCATCACAATTTTTTTATCGAGTAAATCTTTAAACATTAAGACACAAAAAAACTTAAAATGGAAAAAACTTTCATGAATAGAGAATATTGTTCAAGTATTAGGTATGAATAAAACTTTCGTAAGTATACCAGCTAATCAAATTAAGACAAAAAACTATAGTAGAATTAATTAACTTCCACTTTATGTATAATTTTTTTTTTCTTATAAAAAGAGGATATAAGGTTAAAAAATAGAAAAAGAATTCGTCAAAAAACATTTTACAGAGCTATCGGTCTAAAGTACGACTCTCATGTCCCTACTTTTAAATAAAAGGACTAACAAAAAGTGTTGATTTTTTAGTGAACAACCAAAAAATGTTTATATCTATACCATCATCTTCTAATTGGCACGTATATGGCACGTAAATTGCACGTTATTATTGTGGTGTTTTCAATCATGCATGGCATGCGCATGCCATAGTATTAATGTATATTCCTATAAAGTTTATTTTTTTCAAGAAAGTCACTTATTTATTCAGTTCAGTAAAAAATCCTTAAATATTTTTTTAGTGGAAAGTAACATTTTAAAATTTAATTTTATGCACATTCAATGCACATAATTGTCCAGAATTTATACATAAACAGTTTGGTTTTATGCACGTTAAATGCACACAATTGTTTCGATTTTATACATGCTTGGCTGCTAGATAATGAATGTAAAGTTTCGTCCCAATCAGTAAGGGAATTAGATAACAAGAAGGAGTAACAAAAAGTGTTGTTTTTGGTAATGAGAAGGAAGGTCAAGCTCAGAAGAAAGAGAATAAGAGCATTGACTTCTATGCCCCTAACTGGTTGACTTAGGCTTCCCGTTCCAGTAAAAGCAGTAAGGTCTGCAACTGATGGATCCACCAACATTAAGGCCGATCCGTCTCTTTCCAAGAAGAAATTTAAATTGCTTTAGTTAAACAACATGTTAATAAAATGATGTAACAATATTACCACAGAATCTTCTATCAATTGCAACAATCACTTATTTTTGTTCCTTTCGACCAAGATAGCTTCTTCATGTCTCTAATTACAAAATGTGTAGTCAAAAGCTTCTTTCAAATTTTGTGTCTATGACATCATACTTAATGCACCTGAAATCATATATTCACACTTTTCCCCACATGATCGATTTCCCCATGAATATAAACATTGAACTTCAAAAACGTGTTGTTTTTAGTCATTATCAGTAGAGAACAATATTTTTAAAAGGATAAAACTGTCCTCTCCACTAGAATTTTTTCTCTATCCAAAACTCTCAACAAAAAAAAAGTGATGAAAAGAGAGGCAAGAAAGACATGTTCAAAAAATGAAATAGAAGAAGCAGATATAATGGAAAATAAATGAAAGTTTGAATCGATACATTTTTTCTTCTTATAGGAAAACAGACAGGATACATAAATGGCACGGTATAAGTTTAATGTTTTCAATTGTGCATGAAAGGTGCATGTTATAGTATTAGTGTCATGTTTTGAACCCTAGTATTAATTTAATAAATTCAAATAAATCTTCAACCATAAAAATGAATTTGAATTTTCAAATCATATATTTCTTGTGAAATTCCAAAGGACTATTTAAGTTTCATTCCTCATCTTCCCATTTCCACCATGTACCACCTCTGCCACCTTCCTCTTTGGAAATTCAAATTGTAATTTCGCTTTAAGAATAATGTGCATGTTCAGTCACACGTAAATTCTTAGTTGGAGAATTATTATTAAACATTTTGATAAGTGTTTCTCAATGTATTGATCTTGGCAAGGTTGATTTTTTTTTTATAGATAAAGTTACTTATTTAATTACCTAGTTCCAAAAAAATCAATTTGTTTTTACCGGAAAATGACATTTTGCAATATAATTGTATGCACATTCAATGCACGCAATTGTCCAGAGTTTACACATGCTTAGGTGTTGGATATTAAACTATAAACTTTTTCCACAATCCATATAGGAATAAGGTAACTAGAAGGATTAATAAAAAGTGTTGTTTTTGGTTAGTGAACAATACACTATTGTTTGAATCTAATACTAAGTAGTTGATCAGTTGTACCAGAATACTTAGGAGCACGACTTCTAAGAGGTTAAGATGATCCTAGTTGAATTACTTCAAGAGGAGATTAATTCTGGAAGAGATGGAATAGTCTACTCTGTTCAAAAAGAGTGATATCAGGTTGTAGGGATGTAAGTTTGGTACCCATGAGTTGCCACAAAAATTTCTTGGTACCAATTTTGTACTCATAGACGACAAAAAAGAAACTCATGTTAAAAATCCAATTTCTTTTAATTAGAGGTCGAATCAGTTTACCGGAACATTACAAGGTGACCTCAAAAATTTCTTCATTTCAAAGAGAATTTCAAGGCTTTCCAGTGGTACAGGAAGATGTTAATCAGCAAGACAATAAATCAATCAAGCTATTTTAAAACTATCTTCCTGCAATAAATCGCAACAAGCAACCAAGCACTAAACCTGCTTATCTGCTACTTGATCTGGTAAATGTTGTTAAAAAATTGTCTAATAAGTTGTATTCGATATTTCAAAGGGCTAAAAAATGAGTTACATCTCCAACTCGGTTTTGTCCTACTATTGTATAGCGTACTACTAATCAATAATAATATATCTTTTATGATTACATTTTGTTTAATCTATATATTTTTCTTCTTATAAGCAAGGAGATATGACACGTAGATGGCATGATATTAGTGTGGTGTTTTCATTCTTGCATGGTACGTGCATTTCATAGTATTAATGTAGTGTTTTAAACCACAATACTAATTTAATAAATTAATATTAATATTCTAGCATAAAAATGAATTTAAGATTTCAAAATCCTATCTTTCTTGTGACAATCCAACGGGCTATTTAATTTGCTTCGGGTACCGTTCCATTGTCACCGCCCCATCACTTTTCTCTCTGGAAATTCATATTGACCTTATGCTATAAGAACAGTGTGCATGGTAGTCTTACCTCAATTCCTGGTTGAAAATCGTCACTGTCTACCAAATTAGCTGAGCTTTATTTAAACCTCCAATTCCACTACTTCCTCCGTCCCAGCTTATATTACATATCAATCATTATCAGGTTGTTTAAGAAGATTTTTTGTCTATTAATATGTTTATGTATGTATAATAATGACAATTAAAAAGTTGATATTTGAAAACTACTTGTTATGACGAATTCAACAATATCATATACGATAATATTGTTGCTCATATATCTTTTCAAATTTGTGATCAATATTTGTTAGAGAATAACACCCCAAAAGCAAGTGGATAATTCAAACTGCGAGGGATGGAGTACCATAGTTTATGCACGTTTTGTGCACGTAGTTTTCTAGACTTGCTAATGCTTCTGTGTAGGATATTGAATAATGAACTTTAAAAATAATTATTTAAATAAATTAAAAAGATTGTTAATTTGACATTCATTTTTATGATGACGACGAAAAAAGTATTAAGATCGATTATCCCAAAGAAAGTTAATTAAATACCTAATTTCAAAAAACTTCCATATACTTTTACGAAAAAAAATGACATTTTGCAGTTTGATTTTTATGCATGTTCAGTGCACACAATTGATCGGAGTTTACACATGTTTAGGTAATAGATATTGAATTTTTAAGTTTTGTCACAAATGTTTTTTACCGAGCACATCTTTTAAAAAACAAAACAATAAGCCACAAAAAAAAAATTTAAACTGGACAAACTTTCATGAACAGAGAATATTGTTCAAATAGTAGGGTATGAAATATAATATTCGTGAGTATACAAGCTAATAAAATGATGACAAAACAACCATAGTAAAATTATTTAACTTCCATTGGATTTATAAAATATTTAATTTTCTAATAAAAAAGAGGATAGAAGGGTAAAAAAATAGAAAAAGAACTCGTCTAAAAACATTTTACAGGACTATTGGTCTAAAGAGCAACTCTCATGTCCTCACTTTTAACGGGAAGGGCTAATAAAAAGTCTTGGTTTTTTGTTAGTGAACAACAAAAAAATGTTTAAATCTATACCATCATCTTCTGATAGGCAAGAAGGCATGGCACGTGAACGACACGATATTAGTGTGGTGTTTTAAATCGTGCATGGCACGTTCATGACACAGTATTGATGTAGTGTTTTAAACCATAATATTAATTTTAAAAATTCAAATCAATCTTTGTCCATAAAAGAGAATTTAAAGGTCATAGTTCCTATATGTCTTGTGACAATCCAAGTTACTATATATGTTGCATCGTGCACCTTTCCATTTCCACCGCCTACTTCCCCCCTTCACTTTATATTTGAAAATTAAAATTGCGCTTTTCCTTCAATAAAAATGTGCATGTTCAGTCCTACATCGATTCCTGATTGAAAATTGTTGTTGTATGGAAATTAGCTGAGCTTTATTTGCACTTCCAATTTCTTTACTGAAGTTTATTCAAATTTTCTACACATAAATGCCTGGATAATACTAATTCTTTCGCTTTGGATATTGAGTTGTTAATTACTTGAAAAATACTTAACATAAGTAGGTAATAAAAATGACATCCATTTTTATTACCCACTTACTGTATGTTAATTATTTTTCAAGTAATTAACA
>JAULKJ010251386.1:0-13547 GCA_032355405.1 Rubia balearica
CCCAAAGCGAAGTGTGGGACTTGTCGCAACGCAAAACTTAGACCGTGAGAACTCAAATTGAGGATGAGATAAACCCTTTGCAAAGATGTCGGCAAGCTGTTGATCAGTAAGAACATGAGCAACCTTGAGTTTTCCAGAAGACACCATCTCACGCATAAAATAATAATCAATATCAATGTGCTTGACTCTCTTATCTGAAATCGGATTCTGAGCAAGAAAGAGAGCACTATTACTATCACATACCAAAACGGGTGGCGCACGGGAAGAAACACGCAAATCCCTCAGTATCAGAATAACCCAAGACTGGAAAAGCAAAAGAATTCTTGCGAAATTGAAGATCATAATGCATAGTGCCACGAACATAACACATAATTCGAGTAATAGCTTGGTAATGGTCATCAGTGGGTGCCTGCATATACTGACTGACAGTGTTCACAACATAAGAAATATCGGGATGTGTAATTGACAAATATTGTAGTGCACCAACCAAAGAACGCTGAAGTGTGGGAATTCTGAATGGCTTGCCAGTAGAACTTGAAAGCTGCGAAAAAGTCACAAATTGAATAGCAACCGGTGATGAATTTTGCATGTGGCACGCAATAAAATGTCCTTGGCATACCGTGCTTGTCCAAGTAATAAGCTATCAGAATTACGAACAACCTCCAATCCCAGGAAATACTGTAAAGTGCCAAGATCAGTCATGTTAAACTCCTGATTAACTCGATCAATAAACTTTCGAATGAGATGACCATCATCCCCAGTGAGAATAATGTCATCAACATAAACCAGCAAATAGAGTAAACAGGCACCCTGTGAGAACACAAATAAGGAGGAATCTGCAGAACGACACACAAAACTCAGGCCAACAAAAAAAGTACTAAGACGTTGAAACCAAGCACGAGGTGCTTGTTTCAGTACATAAATGGCCTTGCGTAGACGACAAAGATGATCAGGACACATAGGATCTTTGTAACCAGCAGGCCGCTCCATGTAAACCGGGGAATCAAGAACACCATTTAAAAAATATTTTTAACATTAAGCTGTCTCAAGGGCCAATTTCTGGTGACAACTATGGATAAAACAGTACGAACAGTGGATGCCTTCACCACTGGACTAAAAGTATGATCATAATCGAAACCAGGTAGTTGTGAAAAACCCTGAGCAACTAACTTGGCCTTATGCCGATCAAGTGAGCCATCGGATTTGTACTTCAAACGATACACCCATTTAGAGCCAACAATATTAACATTGGGAGGACGTGGAACTAACTCCCATGTTTGCTGAGTGCGAAGGGCGGCCATTTCAGAGTCCATGGTAGTAACCCAGTTCGGATCCTTGACCGCAGAATGATGACTACGAGACTCGATCTTTGCAAATAAAGCACTCAGTAAACTAGAATTATCATAATCATAAAAATCCTTGTACCTTAAAGAACCAGTGTGAGAACGAGTAGCCATCGACTGTGGGAAGAGGGAACCAAAAACAGAGATGATGCTGATCCCGAGGTGACTGGTGCGGATCCCGAGGTGACCGGTGCGGAACCCGATCTGACTGACACGAAACCCAGGATTGGTGATGAAGGTCGTGCAGAGTGCGGCGATGGCTGTGCTTGTGAAGCAGAGTTCGCTGGATTAACCGGTGAGGTTGTCGGCGTTCGTGCTGGTGGTGTGTGACTCACACGTGCGGCCGGGGTGGCCGACGCGTGATTCGACGATGGCAGCGTCATCGTCTAAGCTGGCTGGTGTCGGTCATGCTGTTGGTCACTCTCTGGCAAACAAACACAATTTTATGAAGAACCCTGAGTTTCTGGTACATGATGAAAATCATAATTTTTCAAAATAATAGGTGATGTAGCTGAAGAAGATGGCTCAAACACCTCCGACGGAGCTGATGAAGGCTCCGAAAAAGCAGAAACATCTTGTGATGATAAATCTCTAACAAAACCAGTACGGGTAGCCAGAAAAAATAACTCATCAAATCGAGCATGGCGAGTGATGTACTCTTTCTTCGTGAGAGGATCAAGACATCGATAACCCTTGTACTGTGAACTGTATCCCAAAAATATACACGACATACTCTGAGGAGCCAGTTTATGCACAACATAAGGCCTCAAATAAGGAAAAACACGGCAACCAAAATGATGAAAATTGGAGTAGTTTGGAATAGTGCCAAAAATAATGGAGAGAGGAGACTGACCAGACAAAACCGGAGTGGGCAGTCTATTAATGATGTAGACTGCTGTGGAAAAGGCATCATACCAAAATGAATGATGTAGGCCAGAATGAAAGAGCATCGACAAACCTGTCTCAGTAATATGACGATGCTTCCTCTCTGCACGACCATTTTGCTCAGGAGTGTAAGGACATGAAAGCTGGTGATGAATGCCCTTAGTCGCAAAATGAGTTCGCATGCGATGATTCACAAGCTCTGTTCCACCATTACTCTGAAAAACTTTAATGGTGGTAGAGAACTGATTCTCAACAAGTGCTTCAAATTGCATATAAACCTCTACAAAATCTGACTTGCGTCGTACATGATATAATCAAGTAAACCAAGAGTGATCATCAATAAAAATGAGATAACAAAGGTACCCGACACGAGAGACAACAGGTGAGGGTTCCCATGGGTCACAATGAACTAAATCAAGTATGTGTGGTGCGTGTTTTAAATTTTCATTAAATGAAAGACGCTTACCTTTAGCCATCTCACAAGAAGTACATAAATGAGGCTTAGGCAGCAAACTAATAACTGGCAAACTACAAGTTTTATTCAAAGATGAAATATCAGAAAAAGCAACATGTCCTAACCGACTATGCCATAGCTCAAATGAGGCCTTGGCTTTATTTGAATTAACAAATGAAACTAACCACCCTCAAGCCACTGAATGTAAAACCCACCAATAATTGTGACTGTATGAATTCATATATATAGTGAGTACAAAGGGTATACAAGGTAGAATCAGATATGAAAAGGGATATATACAAAATCAATCAGAAAGACTATTTTTTTGTTAACTTATTATAATTCATTTAATATTTTATTAGTATGAATCACTTTTTATTTTATTTATTATTTCCATCTCACTCAACTATTGGAAATCAAAGAAATAAAACACCAATACAAAACTTGAAATATTGAATTCGAGTATTGTCTCCATAGTTTAAGTTTAGTGACACTGCTAGGGTGTTCAAATTGTCCAACCCGACTCGACCCGACCCGTTTTGACCCAATCCAGATGGGTTGGTTCAGGTCAATGTCTTATTTGGGTCAGGTCAAATTGGGTCGGGTCGAATTTTGACCCAAGTCGACTTGTTTTGACTCATTTGCAATTTTGCCTCATTTTCTTGGGGGAAAAAATTATAAAAAAAGAATTAGTTTAATACAACATATTCACCATTATTTTACTTTATAAAAAAATTTAACATTCTTGAATTTTTTTTATAAAAATAAAAATAATTTTGCAAAACTAATATTAATTATGAATAAGATATTGATTAATATATGAAATACATATTCTTAATTATGCAAATAAATTTTACTAAAATATAAATTTTTAATTGAAATATTAAAATTATGCTAACTAAGTAAAAGGAAACTAATCGCATTTTTTCTATTAAGTGAATAATACATAATATAATATTTTTATTTTAAATCATAAAAAATTATTTTTATTTATTATTTAAATATTATTACATTTAAAATTTATTTATTTTATTTAAATAATAAATAAAAATGTACTATTTTTTATATGATTATGATCGATTTGATTCGACCTATGACCCAGTCCGACCCAACCCTATATTATGGGACTTTTGACCCGACCCAACCCATTTGATCCAAAATCTTGGGTCAATTTGGGTCGGGACAGCTGACCCACTCTGACCCGCTCTGACCCATGAACACCCCTAGACACTTTTATAATGGTGTGAGTTTGAATCTCCGAACTACGATTTTGACACACAAATCATACGTTTGATTTTTGGTGTGGTTATTCCCTTCAAATGATAATAGTGTCCAAAATTATCACATGCAAGTAGACCTGTTAATTTCTTACCCAAATTTCTGACCCGACCCAGACCAACTCGACCGAACTCAACCTGAACCTGATCCTGACCCGCAAAATATTTACCCGAACCCGAACCTGACTCGACCCGAACTCAACTCGAACCCGAATCTATCATGATAATCTAGGTCCAAACCCGAACTCAACCCAAAACCCGATTCTGACCTGTTAATATGGGCCTAAACCCAAACTTGACTCAACTCGAATTCAACCCAAAACCATATTCTGACCTAATAATTCCAACCCGAAATCCTAAATTCTAAAATTTCTCAAAATTCTAACACTATCTTTAGAGATAGAGACACCAAATTAAATTGTGACACACCAAATAAAAATTTCTAGCTCCGTCCCTGCCCAACGCTAACATACCGGTGCCTATGTACCTGTTTTCTAGGAGTGTAACCCAACCTGACCTGAGGAGTATTACAGACCCGTTAGAATCTGACTTGACATTTACCCGACCCGACAAACAAACTTAGACCCGTTTCAACCCGAACCGATTTCAATTTGACCCGACCCAAACCGACCCGACTAATAGACTTCAATCCATTTTAATCCGAACCCGTTTCAACCTGACCCGACTCGACCCGACCCGACAAATAGATTTTGACCAATTTCAACCCGAACACATTTGATCCGAACCCGAACCTTACCCGGATAACTGTATTGACAGCACTACATGCAAGCCATGTATGAACCGTCAAATTATCACATACAAAGCACCCAATGCTTTAAATACTGGAGAGCATCTACTGTCGGATTGCATAATAATAAGATCAGCCATATATAATAAAATTTTATAATTTTTAACATCATATTATAATTATTTATATTTTTAAATATTTTTAAATTATGAGAAACTTGTTGCAATAAATGAAAGTAAACATAAAATTAACCTCACTAGTTATTTTAGTTATAAAATAATCTCGTGCAGCGAATATGTGGTCTAAAACAAAAAAAATAATTGTTACATATTTAAAGAATGTAAAGTTTCAAGAAATGTGGCCTATCTATAATCTTATAGATAGGACACGATACTTTTAATCTTAAAAGTTGTATTTTAAAAAAAACAAAATATTAAGTCTCAGTATTGATATATTTACTTTTCTTAAGTCAAATTTGATAAATTTTAACCCTAAAATATATTAATATATTTATAATAAAAATATCATGTGAAATAATATTATATTCATCTTAACATCTATTTTCTAAATATTATTTTTATGCAGAATTATGTTTTGTAGTTAGAAATATTTTCTAAATACGCTCTCCGTCCTTGTTTTCCAATCTAAATTTCGTCCCTTTCTGGGTAAATTGCGGTCAAGGTGGGCAGGTCCATATGTGGTGATCTTCCTTAGAGTCAAGCCTAACCTTGAATTCCTCCATTTGCAAACTCATCCCACCTACTGCATGACAAACTTCTTGCACCATTTGGGTTGAACTCAAGAGTTGTTTCCCAAATGTGTGAAATTGGTCAAAGAAATCTGTCGATAGGTTGGTTTGAGTAGGTTGCACTCTAGGTGGGCTCTCACCATATTCTTCTTTAATATCCATATCTGGGGCCGATATGGTATTGTAGAAGGCCATCTCGAACCTTGGATCAGGAGCTATGAAGAGATCCTCCAATGCAGTGTCGATCCTCCAATGCAGTGTCGTGATTGATTGTCGTGCTCTCGAGTTGCGGAAGTACCATAAAGTTCCAAACTGTAGCACCGCCATATAGCCAAACAAAGCGATACTCCATGATGGTGGTGGAAATCATAGAAGTTATTGCAATATTTTCCATTGTATACTTCGTTCCCAAACGACCCAAATTCGCCAAAACAAAGCGAGAGGGTGCCGCATGTCATAAGTATTGCACCAAAAGCCCGAGCATTCCTCCCATTGGCATCTTTCTGACTCTCTTATTTCTCGTGCTTATGCATTCTTCCATAAATATTTCCACCAAGTTGGGGTAGAAGTTCCCTTCTGGCGTCATCACTCAAAGGGTTTGAACGTCTAGGTTATGGCATTGAGAAATTTCCTCGTGGCAAAGAACTCCCATGGATAGGACCCGATGCATGTACTGCAAAGTCGGGTGGACGATTGTGATACTCTTTCCCAAGTGGTTCCTATCCACACCAATCAAGTTTCGCCAAAAGTTGCCTAACGAGATCGGGAGTTCTTGTCGGTGTGTCTTCGAAACTTCCTTCCCATACTTCCACCTAAACACTCAAGTGAATTCCCTATGGGTCTTTAAGTACTTCTTATCATCCAAGTGGAATGTGACGGTCCTCCTTTCGTCACTATCAGATGATTGCTTCACGGTTGCCAATAACTCCAAATTCCACCTATTATACGTCTTATAGTGTATCTTGTTTCCTAACTTTAGCCAAACCCTTTCCTTTGTCGCCGTGGAAAGTTGTTCCTGTCTCTAGTCTACTCCTCTAAGGACCTATTCTACTATAACACAAGAAAAATGGTAATGGCAAAAAGTACACAACTTGTGCACAAAGATCATTTAGCAAGAAACATCCTTCCTAAACACCCAACCCAAAGCAATTATTGCCATCTTAGCTCAAGGATCATAATATTCCCCCACACTTAGTTCAATCTAACATCGTGCATATAACCCACATATTACCGCAAAAAATTCAACAATTTCTAATTTTCAAGTTCCCCACATATAAAAAAAATCATGCCAGTGAAAGAAAGTAAACACAAAATTCAAAGAGTTATCCGAATTTGGAGGCTGGAAGATGAAGATTACACAAGAACAAGAAAAAGTGCTCTCCCTTGAGAAAAGAGCTCAAATTCGAATTTCTCCCACTGTGAAACGAGGGTGGATGTTTTTTAAGTAATCAGAGTGGGTTAATTGCTCTATATTGATGGGAGAAGGTACTCTAAGTTTGGATTCAGAGAATCAATGATTTTCCTCAAGTGGGTTATTCAGGAGAGAGACAAAGAGAAGAAAGTAATGGTTTGGGGAAATGGAAATTTTTGGAGTAAAATTTCAATGAATTCCTGTCCAGTGAAGGTGTTAATGCTTGGTATAGTATCGCTGACACTAACCAATTTTGAGAAGAATAAAGTTGTAGTATTAATGAGGCAAAGATGCTTATTTTGGCCAAAGTTTTAATTTTGCCAAAATTCTGCACTTTTACCAGTCTATTGTGCTTTTCTGATTGGCACAAGGCATGGAACGACCGTACCATGTGAAGGCCCCATGCCAGTTCTTCATACACGATCCTTACATGGCCCGTGCTCCCCTACGCCTTTATTTTCTAACACTTTTCCAATCAATCCTATTTTCTCCTTACCACAACCACGTGACTCAATCTTAAACTCAACAATGAACTAGAATTCTTAACAAAATCCTTTGTCACATAAACACGGACATGCAAACAATCAACTACTAAAAACACCAAAACAAAGAAAAACAACGTATATTTATTGTCATCCTCACGACTTATTCATCATGCATTTTAATTAGAACAAATCTACCACTGGGTCTCCAGAGTTGTCATCCGCTACCACGCCAACGATGACGTCTTTATGGAGAGGTTTCCACAAAGTGTCATCCTTACCTCCGTGCTCCTTGTCAACAACCAGGAGTTCATGTTCCTTCTTAGTTAATGTCAACTCCTTAGCCTTTTCCTTGGGTTTAGGAGGTTGTCTAGGGGTTTTTTATTCCTTGCCACTCTCCGCCAACCGCTACATGTTATTGTCCATAGAAAACCAATCCACGATAGAAAGAATATCACTAAAATCATGCATGGCCTAAGTGTCATCAACATCGTCATCAAAATCAATTTCAACACATGCTTTCCCTCATCATTCATACCAAGACTCTCATCATTATCACTCATGCAAGACTCATCAAATTGGTCAAATTATTCACATAAGTTTATATCATTGCATGAAAGAGAAAAAGTAGAGAACTCAAGCTTAGATTTGTAAATGGCAAACCCAACTTTATCAATGCCATCCTCTAGGGTCAATGTTCCAAGTAGGCATCTATTTTAGTCCTTGATGTTTTCAAAAATGGTCACCTCAATAAAATTGGGGGTGCACCGCCGTCGTGTATCACATCAAGGACATAAAAGTCCACCGGAAACACAAGATTACCCAATCTAACCATAACATCCTTGACTATCCCCCTAGGGCTTTCTTGGGAATGATCGGCTAGTTGGACAACCACCCTAGTGTCCCTAAGTTCACCTATATAAAGAGTTTCAAATGGGCTATAAAGGATAACAATGATGGAAGATCCTAAGTCAATCATAGCATTTTTAATCAACTTACCACCTAGGGAATATAGGGATTGAAAACATGCCAGGGCCATCACACTTTTTAGGAATATTTCTATAGGCTAAAGTGGCGACTCTCCTTATTTTCAGTTTTCCCACTTTTCTAATAGGTTTTGCCCTTCTCCTAGTGCGAGCATTTTTCAAAATTTTGGTATACGATGGAATTTGTTCAATTGCATCTAGAAGTGGAATACTGACCTCGTACTTTTTAAAGAATTAGCAGATTTGATCTTCGTTGGATGACATCTTTAGCCTTCCCATCAAAGCATTAGGGAATGGGGGAAGATGGTTGACCTTAGTCTCGGTGGTAGGAAGCTCTCATATGGGCTCCTCCTCAACTACTAATTCATCTTCTTCAAAGCGTCTTTGTTGTTTTCCACAAACTTGTCATCTTCTTGCGCAACCTCGTTCTCAGCTTCTCTCACCTCCTTCTCATTTCTCAATTTTAGTGCACTCACATTGCATGGATTCAACGCGGGTAGGGATGGTAGCTTTTTGGAGTCTCTTTCCTCGAGCCAACTCACATAAGGGGCAAGTTGGCCAACTTGCATTTAAAGGTTTTTTATGCTAGAGAAAGCTCTTGTGCCTAGCTCTTCAATTGCCCTTCTCGTTCACTTCTCGAACAAGTCATTTTTCTTTGCCATCTATACAACTTCCTTAAGAATCCCTTCCCGATCAAACTTATAAATTTGAGCATTGATGTTGGAAGGCCC
Organism: Rubia balearica; assembly: GCA_032355405.1. Taxonomy (NCBI): domain Eukaryota; kingdom Viridiplantae; phylum Streptophyta; class Magnoliopsida; order Gentianales; family Rubiaceae; genus Rubia; species Rubia balearica. Next base: position 9,066 of record JAULKJ010251386.1, read on the forward strand.
TTCTCCCCTAGGGTAGGGCATTTGTTGACCTCCTCATCGATTGTACTTTTGGTTGTTATTGCGCCACTAGAAATTTGGGTGGTCACGAAATCGGGGATTGAAAGTTTTTGCATAAAGGTCTTGACAATAGCCACCTTGGAAACCTTGTTGCTGCCCTCTAGTAAATAGTTCATTCCCACCATTGAAGTCCAAAGCCTTCACCTCCTAAAATTTATCCGTAACTTATGGACATCTGTCAGTCGAGTGGTCTAAGCTGTGAATCCCGCACACTTTCACTTGTTGCATCCTCCCCTTCATGAATTCCTTCATCACTGAAGCAATAGATTGGACTAATTCTTCAAGCTTTGGGGAATGAGAGAATTATTTCAAAGTTTTCACTGGTAATTGAGTCCTATATAGCCGTGTATGATTTGTCATTTCCTTAATTAAGAATTCTTTGCTATTGAACCAATGTATGTGGTGTTTACCATTTGCATGTCCTCGTCACACAAGCCCTCAGAGAACTAGTACATGATGTCTCCCCTTATGAATGGATAGTATGGGAAGCTTTCCAATAGAAACTTGAACCTCTCTCAATACTCATACAAAGACTCGTTCGGAAATTGCAAACTGTTGGAAAACTGCTTCTTCAATTCCCCAAACTTTGAAGCTTGCAAATAATTCTCGAGGAATATACACTTTATATCCATCCATGAGGTGATGCAGCCCGCTGGAAGGTAGTAGAGTCAATCCTTAGCCGCATCTCTCAGCGAAAAAAGAAAATACCTCAAATTGTAGTTATCCTTCGACAACCCCTGTGGTTCCATCTTAGGGCAAACCAAATCAAACTCCAAGAGGTGTTTGGTGGGATCCTCTTTGGCCATCCCGCAAAAAGTGAGCAAGCACTGTAGCATTCCGCTCTTGAGTTTGCAAGTAACAGTGGGCGGTAAGGGATGCAAAGGGGCTGATTCTCAAAATTTAGAGCTATCAACTCCCTAAGCGTTCTATTTTCTTCTGGCATAGTAACTCTCTTTTACTTTATAAAAATAGTTGTTCCCTGTGGAACCTCTCATCTAGTCCTCCTTCATCTTCGACCACCTGCATTTTCTGGTAGATAGTATAGTGCTCCTAAGTTCGTGGTATGGGTGTGTACCATAAACAAGAAGAAAGACACTACCAACCAAGAGAGAACACTAGAAAAACAAATTAGAAGTAACAGGAATAACTATCAAAAAGATCAACACAATAACCAGCAAAAGCTCTATAAAAGGAAAACACTGTCTGCTACTACTAACCAGCCACGTAATTTAACAATCAAATTTAACTAGCATCCCCGGAAGCGGTGCCAAAATTTGATGCTCACTCTGCGGGGTTGTTAAGAAACCAACCTTTTGGGAGTTCAATTACACGTGGAGAGCTAGTAGATAAAAAATAGAGATTTATATTTTCTTCTGTGCTTACTACCATCTACTAGAAAGTAGCTAGTGGAAATCTGGGGTTATCCACAGAGATTCTAGAATTAGAAGGTTAACTATGCACAACTCATAACCGGGTGTTACTCTGATTGTGTGTTATGAATAGCTAGTGCTAATAATATAAGTTTGGGGGGGGGGGTTGTCTAACAACTACTAATCGTGCAAAACAAGAGATCAACTATATTACTATCCTTGGGGATATTTGCGTAACATAACCGGTGAATGAATTTGATCCTAGATTCTATCGCATATAAGACATATAAACCTAACTTATGTCTATATCACATAGTGTGGGTGATAGTCGATAGTTCCCAATATCTGTCACATAGAGGTACCTAAGCCTATTTTTGCCTATCACCACAGCCTCCTTCATTAGGTAAATTACATCAATAGACCAAGTATCCACTCCTCGTTCCCCATAAAACTCACTCCCAATGCTAACGTTCCCCCTCGTTAAGGATCAAGTACCTAAGCAGTCATCTTCCAGATGTTGCAACCATTAGATATAAAAGTAAGAAAAATAGATCATGGGCACTCCACTATGGAATATTTTCCCTAGGCCTATAGAAGCAAAGGAATCAATGTCCCGCAATAACTCTAGGGTTGAAACGATGATGGTCGCTATATGACAACCCTAGTTGCTACAGACTATCATGTTTTTTCCTATCGGGGTACACTGAGGCTGCCTCAAACCCCCCATTAGAGGAAATGCCTTCCCCAACAAGAAAATTATTACATGAAGAGCCAACCAACCTAGGCTATAATGATCCAAACAGTACTCGTGATTATATATGCATGCACTCACAAAGCCTGTACTCAATAACCTACAATGCGCCTAACCCGGCAATCCTAAGAAGCAATCAAGACTAGCATGATAACATATCACACATAAACTACGGTGAATCATAGAATATACATAACATACATCATACGAGAATGTAACACTCAAATGAAACATGAATATTCATAAACATAAAAGATCGGAGGATCAAGAATCTCACAAAATCATCACCTATTCATGAATGCAAATAAAATCCCCAAGTAACGACACTACTCCATGGATATTGACCCAATTCAATCATTGGATTCAATACCACGTGTATAAACTAGGAAATAATAAAGGAGAATAGAAGAATCAGTTTCTTTATCTCTCTACCTACTCTTAGAACACGGAATTAGAAAATACAAATTATGAATGCTCTCTAAAACCCTAGTAGACTAGTGCTCTTTATATAGAAGGTGGAAATGGGGCTTAGAAAAGCATAAAATAAAGGGAAACCCTAGCAACCACGTTGGCATGCGTCGTGCAATAGCACACGGCGCGCACACCGCATGGCCTATGCAAAGGCTCACGGTTTATGGACTTGAGACAGTTCTCGGCCAAACTAATCATGCGGACCATGGAAATCCTTGCGGTCCCCTGATTGGAGGGTGTTCTTAGTGCTCTAAGCAGCGTGGCCTGTGCAGAATCTCGCAGGCCGCCGTCTAGAGTCTTCATCCTTGGCTTCTAATGGTGCGGCCACGCAATAGGGTGTGCGAGTCGTGGAATGGAGGTTCATATCTTCAAGTTTTGATCGCACGGATCGTGCATAATGGCATGGCCCTCACCGGTATTTATTCCTTCGAGCCATCGGGTTGGAACGAGATGTGCAAAAAGGCACTGGCCATGCCAGTCTTCCATTTCTTCTGGACTTTGATTCTTTTTCTTCTGCGCATCCCATCTACTACCACAGTTAAGGGCGTGGCCTTCGATCTATTACCATCTTTGTGAATGACCTTCAACTATCTTCTACCATTCTTTGGAATGGTCTTCACTAAGCTACTCCTAAGTGCTTATGAGTGATCTACAAATAAGCTCACAATAGAATGTAAATGCTCGTAAGGACATAGGATCCATTAGATCTAAATAATCTACAAAACGAAGGATGTAGACAAGAAAATGAACAATGGATATATGAAACCCTTGTAATGCAAACCCACTTAAACCTAGAAATAAACCATACAAAGCTACTAAACTATGTGTTAAATTCATTAGGAAACACATGCTTCTAGCATCTGATCAGAAAGCATGAGAGAAAAAAGAGAAAGCTGCAATAGAGAGCTAGAAGATGTACTGGAAGAAGAAGAAGTAATCAGAAAGGAGCCAATTAACCAAGACACAAAAGAGATTGAGGGACAAAATTTGGAATATTCTAAAGTGAATAGGGAAAGGGACAAGTCCAACACCCAGAATGAAGCAGCGGGCAGTGATAAGAGCGAAGCACAAAGACCTAGTCACAGGAAAAGAATCGGAGAACTAGAAAATGAGGCAAGAGATGCAATAAAGGACTTCATTAACGCAGAACTACTAGCTGGAAGATAAGATCGTTAAGACAACCAGAAGAATCACCTTAGCAAAATATGTCATCACAACAATGCCATTGTATCCCTTGGGAATCTTCATGATTCCTAAGAAGATAATAGGGGAAAATGATGCAATCACATCAAGATTTATATGGAAGGGAGACTCACGGGGAAAAGGAGTTCACTCAATGCCATGGGAAAATATGTGCAAATCAGTAAAAAAAAGGTGAGGCATGGGACTCAGATACGCTTAAAAGATGAATCAGACACTCCTAGCAAAGCATGCATGGAATATAGTACAAGGTAAAGACTCCTTATTTTAACATTATTCAAAGCCAAGTATGTCAGACATCAAGACGTTTAAATCTCAAACCAAAGGACTCGGATAGCTGCACGTGGAAATTAATAGTATAGGGAATGGAGTTATTAAAAAAACATTTGATTCAGATGTTAAAAAGGAGGATCAGGTCAATGTAACGGATAGATGGATACCCGGATACAATCAGAACACCCAACAAGCCCAGTTTCTACTATGGCACACAAATCTCACTGTACAACATCTCATTGATGAGCACAAACAGTGGAGATAACCACTACTACAGAATATATATATATATATATATATATATATATACATATACATATATATATATATGTATATATATATGTATATATATAGAATTGG
>JAULKJ010251494.1:0-13546 GCA_032355405.1 Rubia balearica
CAGGTATTTGGCGAGTAAAACGACGCTCACCAAATCCCTCTTCCCAGAATCCAAACATCCAATTCCAAAATTCTTATCCGAGCCATTATAGTCAAAACTTTTCTTCTCCGCATCTTGATGCTATAAACAAATCGGGAGCCTTTTCAAGGCAAGGAGGTCAGGGCTCATCGGGACCAAATTTTGTTGGTGAACATGGGCGACAATTTCTCATTCACTGTGTTCTGGATGGTAATCCCTATTCTAATATTTTTATATTCAAATGTTTTAAATTAGTATCTGTTTTATAGTATATGTAAATTTGTTTTTTTATAATATGGTATATTTAATTTATTTACGTTGCCTCTCTTTTCACATTTCAATTAAAAATTGCCGTGTATTTATTTAGAATATGTTCGATGTGTAATTAGAATATGCCTCCCTTTTAGTAATTAGAATATGTTTGATATTTAATTTATATAGATTTGTACTTTATTTAGAAGTAACTCTCTCATAATGAAAATTGCCTCTATTTTAGTAATTAGAATATTTTTGATATTTAATTATAATATGCCTCTCTTTAGTAATTAGAATATTTTTGAGATTTAATTATAACATAACTCTCTTTTAATAAAAAAAATTGCCTATGCTTTAGTAATAAGAATATGTTTGATATTTGATTAGAATATGTCTCTCTTTTATTAATTACAATGTGTTTGAAAAGACAATACCAAACTCACACAATTGTTCAAGCTGTTTATGACAGGAATTAACCAAAGAGAACAATATCTTGGCAAAACATGCCAAGTAACTCCTGCACTTAGTTCCAAACAAGGGAGCGGGAACTGCAGTTTCCGGAAAATTTTCTTCCATGAAATGTAATAGCAAGAGGAAGGTACCGTCAGAGATATATATCAATCTAAATGCAATATATCTGCCATCTAACTAAGAAAAAAAAATTCAATGGTCATACTCAGATTTCACAGGCAGAGTGAGAGCCATTAAAATTTGTTTACCCTCCAACTGCAGTTAAACTTTAAATGAAATGGTATGAAAGAAGCAATTCTGTGGGCTTCATTGCAGAAATCATGCCAAATTATACTCCCTCCATCCCACTCTAAATTGCTTATTTACTTTTTCACTGTCTTCAATGAGCATGTTTGACCGGAAATATCTCTAGTTACTTATAATAATGCCGCATAAAAACTTGACATTTAAAAAATAAATGTTAAGATGAATCTAACAATATCTCACATGATATTTTTATTATTTATATATTAATTTATATTTAGGGTCAAAGTTTACAAAGTTTGACTCTCAAAAAGTAAATAAGCAATTTAGAGTGGGACGAAGAGAGTACTAGTATTCATTAGCTTAGTTTGATTAGAAATGAGCAGTAGGTGTGAACTTCGAATGCGAGTCACTAGATGTGAGGTGCAATTAGGAATTTCATATGTGAGCCATCAGATGTGAGCTACTTGTAAAAAAATTAAGAAGTGAGTTATTTAGATGTGAGCCAAATATGAAAACTTCATATATGTGAGCCACCAGTATGAGCCACAAGTGGGAATTTCAAATGCGAGCCACAAACAAGAGCCACCAATTGCCAAACCTCCTTCCCACAACCACCAGACCTTCACTCGGCATCGTCAGCCGGGCACCAAAATTTGATCAATTTCCGACGACCGGTGATAAAAAAATACCAACTACTGTTGCCAGAACAATACATATCCACCCTAATTTTTATACTCCCTCCGTCCCAAACTAACCTTCACGAAAAAAATTTCACAGTCTTTCAGAAACAAGTTTAACCTTAATTTATATTTATTATTTAAATCTTTAATACTCCCTCTATCCCAACTTAATCTGCATGGAATCTTTTTTTACGGTCTTTAAAAAACATGTTTAACTGTTCTACGTAAAATAACGACAAATAAAAAGTTAATAATTGAAACTATTTATTACGACGAATCTAACAATATCACATATGATAATATCATTGTTAATATATCTATTCAAATACGTGGTCAAAATTTAACGGTTGTGACTTGTCAAATAATAAAATTGCAGTTTAAACTGAGACGAGAGATCATATTCTTTATTTATTAGGAGTAAAATATACTTCCTCCGTCCCAAAGAAATTAACACGATTAATTTTGGATCGGTATTTTATGTAAGATGGGGTGGAAGTATTGATGAGAAATAAAAGAAAGTATTTTAGTAATGAAATAGTTGACTAGTAGATTTAATCAATATTTTGAGGGATAATATAGTAAATATATAAGCTCATTTATTGTCAGTTTAGGTAAGAATAGAATTGTGTTAATTTCTGTGAAACGGACGAAAATAAAAATTGTGTTAATTTCTCTAGGAGGGAGTGAATCTAAGTCGTCCATTGGCCTAGGATTGAAGTAGGTAGCTACATGGCACTATATGTAGATGCAGAGCTTTAATTTTTTATTTTTTTTTAAATGGTTTAATTAATGAGTTCACCTAAGTGTATATTCTCCCAAGAACAGAAGAGGTGATGGGGGTGGTGTCAACCTTCACATGCAATGCAAATGGCTTTTTTTTTGTTTTTTGGAGAACTCTACGAATTATACTGACACTTCCTTTGTCCTCGTGTTCATGCGCACGCTCGGCCTAGATAGCTCCCCAACCTAAAAGTCAATTCGTCTCTGTAAACTTGATGTACTGTAGGAGAAGTGATTCGTCTCTTCTTTTATTATACTTCCTCCCTTTCATTAGATGTGACGCACTTTTTTTATAGTTATTTTTATTAATTTTATATACTTTTTTTTATTGAAAGATTCTTTCAATTTCATTCACTCATTTTACTTTTTTCTTTCTAAATTCAATTTAATCCACACATTTCATTCACATAAATCCAAACTCATAAAGTTATGATGTCACATCCAACGAAACGGAGGTAGTACCCTATACTCCTTCATTCTCTTATTAAGTAAAGATCCAGTCCAGTTCAACTGAAATGGATCTGAGCTGAGTTGAATTGAGTTGAGCTGAGCTGAGCTGAGCTGAGTTGAGTTGAACTAAATTTATTGGAATTAAGAAGAGCTGAGAAGAGTTGAGAAGATGTGAGAAGAGTTGAGCTGAGTTGAGAAGAGTTAAAATCAGGTGAGCTGAGATGAACTGACTAGAGTTGAACTAAACTGAATTAACTGTCGATGAACTAAACTAAATAAAAATGAAGTAAATTGAATCAAAATGAACCGAACTGAATCAAATTGAGCTGAAATGAATCAAATTGACCTAATCGAAACGAAATGAACTGATTCAAACTAAAACAAACTGAATCAAATTGAACTGAACTAAATTGAACTAAAGTGAATCAAAATGAACCAAACTGAATAAAGACGAAATGATATGAATCACATTGAACTAAATTGAATCAAACTGAAGTGGGCTAAATCAAACAGAACAGGACTGAATCAAAATGAACCAAACTAAATCAAATTGAACCGAACTGAACCAAAATTAATCGAACTGAATAAAACTTAACTAAAAATAATAATTAAAATAAGATAACGGTGAAAATGAAAAAATGACATGTTATGTTTTAAAAATCATTTAGATATGTTTTTTCTTTTTCTTTTTAGCAAAAACTCCAGACGTATAGCGCTTGACATTTCCTTCAATATACCCCTCACGTGTATACATGAAAACATTCTACGACTCAATATTTGGCTAAATTAAGCCTCAAAATCGATATAATAACCTAACATAAAATGTGATACTATATCAAATAATAATGAGAATAATAGTAATTTACTAAAGGAAAAAGTGCAAAAATAACCCTATTAAATTGTGAAAATGCATAAATAACCTTGTAAAATTTGAAAGTGCAAAAATAACCCTATTAAATTGTGAAAATGCAGAAATAACCTTGTAAAATTTGATATTGCAAATTTAACCCTATGTTGCAAATCTAACCCTATGTTTTGGAGAAATGTGCAGATTTGCCCAAATTTCACTATTCCGGTATTGACTAAAGGAATTCAGGCATTGACCTAACATAAAAAGGAAAAATATACCTGGGTTTAAAACTAAAAAATTAATGACCATTATAGCCTTAGACTTTGCCGCCGGTCAACGTAGGACCGCAGCGGCCAATGTCGGTCAACGCCGGTCAATGGTGATCAACACCGAACCGCCGCCGGTCGCCGCCGCCGGCTAATGGTGCCCGGGTTAGATCAAACTTTTATTAGTAAGACAAGGTTAGATAAGCACTTTAGTAACAAATACAGGGTTAAATCTGCACTTCTCTAAAAAAAATAGGGTCAGATTAGCACTATAATAAAAAAATATCTTTTTGATAAGAACCAACTCCTTATAAATATACCTTCATTACAACTTCATAATTTATTTATTTTTTAAAAAAATAAGGTATATTTCATTAATCATATACAACTTCATAATCTAATGTATGATAAATATATTTATAATTAGTATGTTAAATTTTAATTAATTTTCAATACTCCCTCTATCCCAGATAAATTAGCACATTTTGACTTTTGGAAGTCAGGTTAATCAATTTTCAACAACTTTAATATCTTTATTCATGTGTGTAAAAAACCTGAAAAAATAATAATTTAAAAATATATGTGATGATGAATCCGACAACATTTGACATGATAATAGTATTGCATATATAAAAACAGAATTTAATGATTGAATTTGACTTCCCAAAGTCAAAATATGCCAATTTATCTTGCACAGAGGGAGTATACAAATTCGATCTCCATAATGAAAAGTTGACTCTATCTGTAGCAGTATTCGAGTAGCAATATGTGTCGATTTCTAATTACAAAGTTATTGCATTTCACATTTCCTATTGAAGGCACACAAATTATAAGTATATTTATGATATATTAAATTATGAAGTTGTAATGAAACCATACTAATAAGAAGTGGGTTTTCCTTTAAACGGTGTTTTTTATGATAGTGCTAATCTAACCCTATCATTTTACATATGTGTAAATTTAACTCTGCATTTTTTTACTAAAGTACTGATCTAACCCTATCTCATTAATAAAAGTACTGATTAACTCGGTCACCATCAACCGGTGGCGGCGATCGGGGTTGACCACTGTTGACCGACGTTGACCACCGGTGACCATAGTTGACTGACATTGACCGACGGAAGAGTTTGAGCTCTTTTTAGGAAGGGTAATGTCGTCTGTTCATATTTTTCTAAAATTTACTTTTCAAAGGAGTATAATGGTCATTTTAAAGATTTTCGGCCAGAATTTGGCTTCTAGGGTTAAATTGGCACTTTTTACCAAAACAAAGGGTTAATTTTACACTTTCAGGTTTTACAAGGTCATTTCTGCACTTTCGACCAAAATATAGGGTTAAAACACAATTTTATCTTTACTAAATTGGTAGTTCTAAGATCTTTTATGTATAAATTGCATTCATGTAAAAAAAATTATTTGAGTATTTTATCATAACAAAAAATTATTAACAAGTAATTATCATTTGTGAAAATAGTCTCATCATGCTATCACACGAGGGAATAGATGGCTAATCCCTAATTAAGTGGTCTGGATGGATATGTTTGTAGTATTTCCTATTTGAATTTCCAAAGCCATCAAAACAAAAAAAATAACGTCTTCAACGCTAGCGTCATTAAAATCTATCAGTTTGAGGTGGATGCAATTTTAATTAATTGACATCGTCGAATAGATCCTCCATTTTCAAACACCTCCCATATCGTGGCCATGCTTTGACATAGATATATATATATATACATTTGGCCCAAATTTATCTTTTCATTATTTACATTGTAATTTTTACCGCATTCAATTCTAGTAATATTCGAAGCTAAAATTTTAACACTCAAGTTAATGTTAATTATATAATTTTAAAATTAAGTAAAATTGAGTAAAGTGCCAAAATAACCTTGATTTTAGGTAAAAAATGCCAATATAACCTTGTAAAATCAAAAAGTGCCAAAATAACGCTAACTTTATGAAATATGTGCCTATATAATCATGAGATGCGTTGACTTCGATTGTCAATGGAAATTTTGGACGAAAATAATAGAAATGACCATTTCCCCCATGAATTAAAAAAGAAAAACAAAGAAATTTCTTCTTCAACCCCTCTAACCCACCCCTCCACTCCCACCCGCCACCATCTCTGCACGTCACCTTCGGTGAACCAATTCCATCCGACTGAGACCCACCCCTCCGCTCCCACCCGTCACCTCCTGTCACCACCACCCTCTGCCTTAATCATCGAACGACATTGTGTGCTTCTCGTCGAACCAATGACCGCATCTGGATCCCTAGCGGTGGATACGACCGGAGTTGTTGATATAGAATACTAGGATTTTGAGCATTGGGGTTGGTAGCATTGACAAAACATGAGCTTCAATTTTTAATCTTCGATTCTTGAATCTTGATTTGCCGAGTTTCGATTCGCAGAGAAGAGCTGTTGGTGGCAGGCGGGAAGGGTAGTGGCGAGCGGGAGCGAGTTGGATGATGTGGTGGCGAGTGGGCAGTGATGGGTGAGAGCTGGTGGTCATTGGCAAGCTGGAGTAGGGTGGGGTGGTGGCGGGTGAGGGTTTGGCGGCGGTGGTGGTGGCTAGTGACGAGCTGGGGTGAGGTGGTTGCGGGGTGAGGGTTCGGAGATGGTGGTGGTTGGTGGCGGTGGGGGAAGGCGGGTGGTGGTGGATGCGATGAGAGGTGGTTGTTGGTAGCAATAGGAGGGGTAACTGGGGAAACATTAAGTTGAAATGTTTGAGGGTAGATTCATCTTCTTAGTCAACACCAGAATGTGGTCGGAAAATTATATTGGCACAGTTCAGAAAGTTAGGGTTAGTTTGACACTTTTTAGTTTTATCTGGTTATATTGACACTTTCAGTCTAAAGGTAGGGGTAGAAAAATATTTAACCTTTAAAATTTTGTTAATAATTGATATATTATATGTTAATTGTAAATGTGTTAATGAGAATTAGAGCTGAGTTGAGCTGAGATGAGTTTATTGGAGCTAAGAAAAGTTGAGAAGAGCAGAGAAGAGAAGAGTTGAGCTGAATATTTTGTAGTTGGGAAGAGTTGAGAAGAGTTGAGAAGAGCTAAGTTGAGTTGATTTGAGCTTAAATAAGTTGAACTGGACAGAGAGACACATTTTCTATTTATATACTACTCTGTGTGTCCTAAATAAAATGGCTCAATTACATTTTTATGATCATCAATGATTATGTTTGACTATTAATATCTCTACCTAAATACAACAATTTTGCATAAAAATTGATATTTAGGAATTAGGAAATAGATGTTTAGATGAATTTAATAATATCTCACATGATATTTGTATAAACATATTACTTTATATTTAGAGTCAAATTTTGTAAAGTTTGACTTAAAAAGCAATGAAGTTGGGACGAAGAGAGTGTATTTTTTAAAATTACTATATTTTTATGGTAAAATGTGAATTATTCTCAATCATTTATAAGCACTGACAGTTTGAATTGCAATTTTAAGAAAAAAATGCAATTAGTTTTCGCAATTTGAAATCAAGGACATTTGGGTCAAAATTGGATCATAACGTATTTGGGTTATTTCACGGGCCTATTTAAGGTAAACCTTTAGCTTCCCTTTCTTTTCCCCAAACCTTTCCTGCAGCTAGAACAAAAATCCCCAATCCCTCAAATATAGCTCTACAATCTTCAATCAACTCTCTTTGATTCTTCAAATCCACAATGGCCGACGTCGGCATCGCAGATTGCCGGCAACCGTAGCAGATCAAACACTCATTCCTATATCAAATCGCAAAAGAATAATTCTGGAGGATATGGAGAACTTGTAAGTTTCATAAAAAACTGAGATTATATTTTTACCTATTTGATTCTGATTTTGTTCGCGATTTCATTTCTTCATTGCAATATAATCCTAATGTTTCATTACTTTGATTGAATCTTACTATTAACATGCTCTTAACCAAAGGAATTGAAGAACGGGTTGTTGCTACTGCTAATATACCTTATGGAGGGAGGTATGAACTCTAACGAATTCGTCTCCATTTTAATCCACTATTAAATTCATTAAAATTCAAACTTTTTAGACTGACATTGCAGTCTTTTAAATCATAAGTACCACCTTTTATGTTGATGAAATATGAAACTTTTTTGTTCATGAAATATGAAATCTCAGTACATGTTAACTAAGATTTATATCTCATTTCAAATATCATTAAAATTTATTTGTTTTGTGATTTAATATCTATGTTTCAACATAAAGTTATAACGTTTCATATTGAACATATTTAAAAATTACAGACCAGAGAAAAAGAATCACAAAAAAATAACTGAAAACACAAAAGTAACATATAACCGATATGTTTTACTTTAAATATCTAATGTTTATAACCAAAACTCTAATGTTTCACTTGCAATTACTGCAAAGTATGAGCAACTACCAAACTTAGTACAAATTGGAGTGACTAAATGCTTCGATGGACTACAAGCAAGAAAACTGGAAGAATTGGAGGATCTCTACAAACGATATGCTAACAAAATGGGATTAAACTACCAAAAAAATTCACACATCAGAAGAGCAACCAAGGAGTCATTACTGAAAAGTAGTTTGCGTGCTCATGTCAAGGGAAAACTCGGGAAAAAATAGCAGCATCAACCCCACCAATACTAATATGTGATGGATCGAAAGATTCAACCTCGAGAAAGAGAAAGACAAAGGAATTTCATGTAACAGGAACAGGGTGCAAGACTGAAATACGAATTCAATTGGCCATCAACCTTTATAAATTTATGCACTATATCTTGTAGCACAACTACGAGTTTACAAGACCGGCTTGGCAATATTTACAACGGGGTATGTACCATATCTGAATTATGTATTTTATGGTTAAGATATATCACTATAAACATGCGATGATTTAACCTAAACATCCAACCTGACAAAAAACAGGTAGGTTCAAAAAAAATGAACAGACACCAAATCTAGAATGCAACATCTGAATTATGAATCTTGTGGTGTAAATCTATCACTATAAACATGCAATTATTTAACCTAAACATCCAACTTGGCACACAAAAAATCACGTAACTTTAAAATTTTAAGAGAAAGAACAAAAAAAGAAACTTTTGAAATGTGTCATCACCATTTTAGCCTTAAATTCCAACATGTCAATGCCTAAACTCATATTTCTTAAAACTAAAGAAATAGTGCATGGATCCAACTGCTTCCTTCTTAAAATTGTGCACAGGGTCATCAATCATTCTACATAGCGGGATTATCGATCATTCCACGTAGCGGGATCATCAAGGATATTTTGAGTGTTGGACGGGTGCTCTGAATCTGTGTTTGGATCATTTTGAACAACCACCAATTGTGCTTTCGACAACCGTTTTGATTATTTGGAAGTAACCACTTACATAACTCTTCAAAGCAAAGCAATTGCTTCACCAACAGCCTACAAAACATTAACACATATTACATCAAATCCACTCAAACATCAAATAAGAAATACAATAAAACACCAAACTCACATTCAGTTTAAGTCCTGCAATCTCTTCATCCGTTGAAATCACAATAGGAATATCTAATTGCAGAATCCAACTACCACCAACAGGTTTACTTGACCCACTTGAACTACCAATGTAGGCTGTACCTTTCATTACACCAACTCGCAGTATCACATCACACAAAAAATTAAAGCAACAACAAAATCACACATTCGAATCCAAAACACAACTTTTCAACTCAAACACAACACCTATCACTGAATTTGACAAAAAAAATTAGGCGGGAGACAAAACCAAAAATTACGCACCGAAACAAAAAAGCAATTTAACACAACGACTACTTAATATCGATATATTACACTATAAACCTGTATTCTTTCACAATAAACAGTAAATAGGTAAAACAGTAAACATTCTAACATCACCACAAAAAAAGTATCAGAAAACGGTTATACTGCAAACTAAAGCACATGCATCCTCACTTGACACCAAAACTACACATTAACACATTCGACATTAGAAGAACTTTTGACAAATTTTCCTCTCTTCTTCACCATTCCATAGCAATAAAACACTACAAACTTTAGTTCTAAAACCAAAAACCTAAAAAAACTGACCATAAAATAAAAAAACGAAACTCAAAAAGAGAAAATTACCTTATATGAACGCAATCGAAGCTACAATCAACGACGAAACTTTTATTTCACAATAAACACACAACCTTTTATAAAAAAATACTCCCTCAATTCCTCTATTAGTGGCACACTTATCTTAATGAAATATATTTTTATATTGGCACACTTTCCATTTTTAGCAAGATTCTTTCATTTTCATCCACTCATTCTACTTGTTTACTTTCTACATTCAATTTCATCCACTCATTTTCTTCACCTAAACCTATGGTGACACTAATAGAGAAACGGAGGGAGTACGAATCCTATCAACTCAACATAGTATAGGATATTAAAAAGTAACAACATAAACAAAAAAATCACATTCGAATCCAAAACACAACACCTCTCGCTGAATTTTACAAAAATCAAATGGGCAAGAGACAAAAACAAAAGGCAATTTAACACAAAGACCACTTAATATCAACATATTACACTATAAACCTGAAGTTTTCACAATAAACATCATATCTTCGAAAAATAAATCTTCTAAATTGGGGGGAAATAGATAACATGCTAACATTATCACACAAAAAAGCACATGAATATGGTTATACTACATACTAAAGCACATGCATTCTCATTTGATATCAAAACAAAACATTAACAACACAAATTCAACAAATAAACATCACCTTCAATATTCGTAGGACCTTCGACAGATTTACCTTTTCGTCCCCATTCCACTGCAATAAAATACAAAAAACTTCATATCTGAAACCAAAAACCTAAAAAATGGAACATAAAGTAAAATGCTTAGATGACCTCCACTTCTTTGGAATGCAAATATTACCTCCACTCTTTCAAACTGACCAAAATCTGTAAACTTATACCCAAGTACTCGTTTAGATTACAAGAATAAGAATGGGTACAACTGTCCACTTAGACGACTTTAGGTACAGTTGCACTTTTAAAAAAACTTGGGGTTATATTTGCACATACCAAAAAACTAAGGGTTATATAAGCACCTCGTTCTTTAATAAAAAAGAGTGGAAACACAAACGGTAAAAATTACCTCCCACAAACACAATTGAACAACGAACCGGCAAAACGAACACAACAATTGGGCAAAATGCATGGAAGAGAGGAGATTAAATAGCGAAGATGAAAAACGAGAGAGAGAGAAGTTGGAGTGGTTGAAATGAATTTTGAAAAAAAAAACTAAAAGAAAAAAGTTAGGGTTATATATATAGCGCGTGATGCTCAATTTCATAATACTGCAACTCAAATCCTAATTTTTTATTATTTTAATTAAACTCTATTTTTCCTCATGCCTATGGAAAGATGAGTTTTTTCTAAGTTTTTATCAATTTTCACAGTAAAAAGTGAATCATTCTCAACCGTTTAATGACTAAAGCAATTGAATCTTTCCGTTACAGTTTACTAGGAAAGCTTTTTTTCGTCACTAAAATGGTAACGACGATTCTTTCGTCAATTAAAGTACTCACTCCGCCCCAGTTCAACCTGCACATTTTTTTGTCAACTTTCTCATATCATGTTTGACCAACTATAACTTTATTTATATATAATAATGGTGTATTAAAATTTGATCTTTAGAAAATACATCATGCAGGGAATCCAATGATATCTCACATAATGATATTTGTATCTATGTACTAGTTAAAATTTATGGTCAAATGTGTTTTGAAAAAGTTGATCAAAAAGTGTGCAGTTTGAACTGGGACAAAGGGAGTACTAAAAGTGAAATTGACATACAATCAAATATCTTATACATAATAATTAAATTGCAAATCAATGAGACTAGGACCTATTCTTCAAAGCTTACGTGTCATTCAATTCAGTTCAATTCAATGTAAATTTGACTTGATAAAATTTAATTAATTAAATTATTATTATTTTCAATACACTTATTTTTGGTTCATTTCAATTCAGTTCCTTTGATTTCATATCAACAAAAATAAATTCCAAGGAACAGACCATGAAATTAATTAGTCACCGGTAAAATTTATATAACCACTTAGGAAACACACTTCATGCATCAATCCATCATACCAGTTGACGATATGCCACATTACAAATACCATAAATACACACTCCCTTAGTCCCTTTGTCATTTTACGGTTTTCAATGATGATATTTGACCGTTAATATCTCTATCTACGTATATTAATTTCGTATAAAAATTAACATCTAAAATATATGTTAAGATGAATTCAACAATATCTCAAATGATATATCTACTGTATACTCCATCTTAATTTATATTTATATATGGTCGAAGTTTATCAAATTAAACTTGAAAAAAATAAACATACCATTACCGATGGAACAGAGACAGTACATTTGTGTCATTCAACCTGTATAAACTTTAAAAACATAAACTGATCATGCATGTTTCGAAATACTAAAACCACAAGTATAAGACAACAAACACACTATCCGTACAAACAAACAAACATTTAAATAACGAAATTGAAGAACATCATAAACACCACGACCTAACTAAATAAATCAAATGACACCACCAATATATAAATATAAAATTATACATTTATTCAAGTAACCAATGGTAGCCGGTGCGGGAGCACTGTTCACTCCCGCCCCTGCCAGCCCAGCCCCGATCATCCCTGCCCCGCCTCGGTAAGCCCTGGCCACGATCCCGCCCTAGTTTCGCCACTGCAAGTAACCCAATCTTCAGTACATGAAAAACTTAAACAAGGCGTGGATGTTCACCCATCTTCTCACCATAGAAAAATGAGAGATGTCTGTTTAGAGAGAGGGATGCGGCGCCCCGTCCTTTTGTGATTTATTTATTTTCATCATACATTTTTGTCTAATATTTATTTCTAGTTAATAACAATAGTGTTCTTGGCTGGGCTTCAATTATAAAAACAGGCAGACAAATATTGTCGTAAATGTGGTACACAAACCGACAAAAGCAATATTTTGCGTACAATTACATCCCATATTATTATCATCAAATTTTCATTTAGAGGAAAAATGAACTAAATAAGTTAATTAGAAACACATCAGTTGAATGAGGTGTCCTGGTTCTATGAATTCCGTGTTCATGGTGAAGTCTTTGCTAGACATGAGCTTAGTTATAATTTAGTGTACGTTTGATTTATACCCAATTTGTAATCAATCATTTTCGATGTAAGGTTCTCTTTTTCGTAGACGGTAATTAATTATTATTATTTTCTCTTACATAGTTTTCCTTTGCAATAGTTATCAATGTACGATGTACATGTTATAAAGAGAGGAAATGGCATCTTTTCTGGCAGTATTTCACTGCACTCAATAATACTCCCTAAGTTTCTTTAACAATGACACACTAAGAATAAGTGCTCGAATTTAGGAGAAGAAAGTGAGTGGATGAAATTGAATGTAGAATGTAAAAAGTAGAATGAGTGGATGAAATTGAAGGAA
>JAULKJ010251710.1:0-22746 GCA_032355405.1 Rubia balearica
GTGCTGAAATTGAGCTGATTTGTAAGTTAAGGGGCCAAAAGTGTTCAAAAAAAGACAAGAGGCCAAAGGTGGACAATGGTGGTAGTTAAGAGATCACCGAAATCATTTGCTCAAAAACAAATATGGTAATGGGAATAAAGTTTCGAATTCTGAATTGTAATATGACAATTTAGTGAATAGTGGCTACTTTATAGAACCAGGCTTGAATAAAGCCTCGCACAACAGCTCCAGTTGGTTCAAAATACATGACGTGATCACACTGGCTACAAAAATCTATCGACTGCACTAGGAATATAAATCATGCAAATTCTATTCCATGCAATGTCATCATATATACTCCTACTAGTTTGTTATACTACAACATTGAAATTTCCAATAGAAGAGGAACGTGGTTGCACTAGATAACTAGCCAACCAATTTCTTGTGGTGTTGATATCGTGTTGCGAATACGTCTTGTGTACCTTTGTACTTCATCCCAAGATTATTGGCCTATTTACTTTTTTACGGTGTTCAATGATCAAGTTTGACCGTCAATATCTCTAACTACATATAATAATTTTGTATAAAAAATTGATATTTAGAAACTAGACGTTCAGATGAATCTAAAATATCTCACATAATATTTATATTGTAGATATATTAATTGATATTTAGGGCAAAAATTTACTAAGTTTGACTTTGAAAAATAAACAGGTCAATACTTATGGGACGTGGGGAGTAAAAATTAGTGAATTGGGTCATATTAATAATATGAGTAATAGAACAAGAACGTATGCTACTACAATGTGTAAAACAATTAACACAATACTTACTTCGTCGATTTCAAGATAATCCATATGCACATGTTGGACACACTCTGCAGCGTATAACATTATGTAATACCCACACTCCGATATGTTTGCTTATTTTTTGTACTAATTAATAAGTCAAAATTAATTTTCATAATTGAGGAGTAAATAGTATTGGCCAACATGAGAAAAAAAATCACACCTTGATTTCAACTAGTCCCAAACCCGTACTATTACTATCGCCCGTAACTCTATAAATTTAATCTCCAATTGGTATAGAGTGATGATGTCGCATTGACTCGTGTAAAATACCGTCGGCAATGTGGAGTGGCCTAACTGTGTCACCTTGATTAATGCATAGTTCACACAAATGTGATGTCTAGAATGGTATTAAAATACTTATGTAAAATAAATGTCAAGATAAATACTTAGGATCGAAAGACAAATAGAGATCGAACCTTTTTTGGGCAGACATGATGTCTTTGTTAAGATTATTGTCTTCATTTTTTGGCCTAAGAATAATAGGATCATGGTTAACCTCAACTTCTTCCTGTGACTAGCAAGATCCTCCAGACGATGTATTCTAACTGAGCACCAAATCATCTAAATTATCGAGCAGAGGAATACCAGTGTGTTCAATTAACTTTCGAATCAAGATATTTTGTTGCTCTATCCATTTATCTCGAATAAGAGCTTCCTTTTTAAAACGTGGACCCTTGATGATTTAGCCTATTAATAGGATAAAAAAATTCCATACGCCTCTCGTTGGGATAAGAATGTTCCCACTTCTCTAGCATATCCCTGGTGGTCGGGTTTTCTTATAGGCTCACATGGGATGTCGTGCTAACCAGAGGTAATGAATAGGCCTTCCAATTGATCATGTTTTAACTTAGCCTACTTACGTGTAGTAGTTCAAAATACATCTATAATTTTACTAACACACAAACTCTTGACCAAGTGTAACCCCACACTTAGCCATGTTAACTTTGCCAAGTGTCATTCCCACACTTAACCACATCAACTTGTCATGGGTAATCCTTACAATGTATCACTATTTAATGTTGTATCTACTATCCTATTTACCTTTCTTGATAAATTCCCTTACACCTTTTAATCCATACGCATTCAGCTTTTTAATTTTTGTTTGGTTGTTGTGCTTCCTCACGAATATTTAACATCCAACCTGATATTTACCTTCATTTTTAATGCATTTCATCCTCATCTCTTAATCTATATATCCATCTAATATCTTAATTCATACCATCTTTTTTAACTTTTACTTTCAAATAAATAATGAGTTCTTTATATATTTTCTTTTTATTTCCCAATTTTAGTTTTGTTTATACTTTGTGTACATAGAAATGAGCTAATACAATTTGGACAATGATTAATATGAATTAGAAAATAATTATGTAGCTATTATTAATTCACTAAAACTATTTAATTTATAAAATAATTAGTTATTCAAATAATATGATTATGTAGTAT
The DNA here is from genome assembly GCA_032355405.1 of Rubia balearica. Taxonomy (NCBI): domain Eukaryota; kingdom Viridiplantae; phylum Streptophyta; class Magnoliopsida; order Gentianales; family Rubiaceae; genus Rubia; species Rubia balearica. The sequence continues at coordinate 2,277 of JAULKJ010251710.1, forward strand.
AATTTTAATAGTTTATAAAATTACAACAATTAATAATTTTCTACGTACGTGTCAACGAGGATCAATTTGATTTTCTTTTATTCAATGCATTAGAATATTAATAAATATATTAATTTATTATAAACTCCCCAGCATATGTAATTCTCATACACATATGACAACAAGGCATTACTTATTTAAATTATAAATTATAATATATCTTAAATTTTTGTTCATAAATTCGCGCATCGTTACAAGTGTTATCTAGTTAATGTACATAATAAATATATGAATTAAATTAAAAATAAATGGAAAAGTGTAAAATAACCCTATTAAATTTTGAAAGTGCAGAAATAACCCTGTAAATATGAAAATGCAAATCTAACCCTATGTTTAGGAGAAATTGTGCAGATATACCCAAATTGCTCTATTCCAGCGTTGACTAAATGAATTCAGGTGTTGACCTAATCTAAAAATATAAAAATACCCCTAAGTTTAAAACTAAAAATTAATGACCATAATACCCCTAGGCTTTGCTGCCGGTCAGCGGTGGTCAATGCTAGTTAACTTCGGTCAACGTCAGACCTTCGTTGATGGTGGTTGGCTTTGAACAATATTTTTTTGAATTAGAGAGGGTTAGATTTGCACTTTAGTAACACATACAGGGTTAATCAGTCATTCTCTAAAAAAGATAGGATCAAATCAGCACTATCATTAAAAAAATATTTTTTGAGGAGAGTCCACTCCTTATAAATATGTCTTCATTACAACTTCACAATAATTTTTTTGGAAAAATAAGGTAGATTTCATTAATCATTGGTAAAGTATAGCTTCATAATAGAATATATGATAAATATATTTATAATTTGTATGTTAGTTTCTAATTAATTTTCAATCCTCCCTCTATCCCAGATATATTGGTATATTTTAACTTCTAGAAATCAACTGAATCAATTTTCAACTACTTTAATATCTTGGGTTACTTACATTTATAACCCGGACTTTAGGTTGAAAATGCTAATGTAACCCTGCAATATGAGAAAGTGCTAATATAACTCTAACTTATTGTTGTATGTGCCAATGTAACCCTAAATTTTGGAACAATTGTGCCGATGTACCCAAAATCTATTTTTCCGGTATTGACCGCTTAAATTTCGGCAAAGAGGAAAATAAAAATGACTAAAATACCCTTTAGCTAAAATCTGAAAAACACCACTAGTGTTAAAACTTAAAATTTAATAACAAAAATACCCTTAGAGTTCTTCTTCTTCATCATTTCTAAAACCGGTGCCGCCGCGGCTGGAATCTGAAGTTTTGTCGGAATCTGGTGTTAAGAATGGTGGTGTTAAGACAAACAGAATCATATTTTTTTCAACCAATTTCAACCAAAATCATATCTTTTTCCTAGTTTTCTAATTAGCACAAACAAAAAATAAACACTATATAAAAAATTCAGCTCAGCAACTAAAACTGAGAACATATACACACACATTCTACAGAAAGTAACAAGCCGAAAAACAAACCAATTCCAACCAAAATCAAATCTTTTACCCAGTTTTCTAATGAAAACAAACAGAAAAATCAACAGTACACAGGAAATTCAGCTAAAAAATATCCAAAATCAAACAATGCAAGAACTGATCTAGCATAAATGATCTTAACACTGATTTTTCATATTAGTCTGGGACCAATTATAAGCAATGGAGCCGGCAAATCCACTCAGCCATAAACTCCCTGCAAAACTATCATATTAAAAAAAGAAAAAAGAAAACCCAATTCGTCAAAACCAATTTCATGAAAAGCCCAAAAAATATGGAAATATGAGAAATATTTACCAACTGTTTGAAGCATCTTTACCTACTATTCGAAGCTTGTGCTCCACAACCCATTTCCTCGCACAATCGAAGGTGCTGATATTCTTGCCCATCATATTTCTTGATGATTTGTGATTCTAATTGTGTTTTCTTTTCTTTGGTATTTTCTTAATTTTGAATCATTCAAAGGAATTTGGGGGAAAAGAATTCATAGGCTTGAATGTGTATCGCCAAACCCCTCTCTTAACGCCGAAGAAGATGGAGGTGGTAGGGATGAACGTGAAGTTGGAGAGCTTTGGAACGAAGGTGTTAGAACAAAGGAGGGATTCTGGTATAATGCCTCGATTTCTGTGCAACAAAGTGAAGAAAGCGGGAAGAGAGGTTGGAGCAGGAAGAAAGGCTGGGGTGAAATAAAAATGAAAGAGGAAAATAGGAGAAAAAGGAAAAATAAGGTAAGGGGCTAGGATTTCATTTCATATTTTTTTACCTTTTTCTTTCTTTTATGATAAGGGAAAATGGTATTTTCATCAAATTCCAGTAATAAACTGGTTGACTAAAAAGTCAACATGGTCAAGGGTCATTTTGACACTTTTTGAAATTGCAGGGTTTATTCATGTGCGTAAAAAATTTGAAAAAATAATAATTTAAAATTATATGTGATGATGAATCCAACAACATTTGACATGATTATAGTCTTGCATATATAATAATAGAATATAATTATTGAATTTGACTCAGTTTGACTTTTAAAAGTCAAAATATGTCAATTTATCTGGGAGTAAAAGCGTATACAAATTCGGTCTCCATAATGAAAAGTTGATTTTGTCCCTAGTAGTATTCGAGTAGCAATATGTATCGATTTCTAATTACAAATTTATCGAATTTCGTAAGGAAATTATTTACTGAAATTTTTGAATATCTTTCGAAAAGTATTTACCAAAGTTTCTTACATTTGTAACAAAGGCATACAAATTATAAGTATATATATGATACATTAGATTATGAAATTGTAATGCAAGCATATTTATAAGGAGTGTGCTCTCTTCAAAAAGATATTTTTTTATGATAGTGTTGATCTGACCCTATCATTTTTACATAAGTGCTGATTTAACCCTGTATTTTTTACTAAAGTGTTGATCTAATCCTATCTTATTAATAAAAGTACTGATCTAATCCTATCTTATTAATAAAAGTGCTTATCTAATCCTATCTTATTAATAAAAGTACTGATCTTACCGGTCACCATCAGACGGTGACAGTCTGGTGTTGACCACCGTCGACCAGCGGAAGAGTTTGAGCACTTATTGGGAAGGGTAATATCGTCTATTTATAATTAATTTATTTTTCATTTTAAAGAGGTATAATGGTCATTTTGAAGAATTCCGGACCATACTTTGATTGTCAGGGTTAGATTGGCACTTTTGACCAAAACATAGGGTTAGATTTGCGCTTTTATATGTTACAAGGTTATATTGGCACTTTCAACCAAAATATAGGGTAAAAAAATGAACTTTTCTCAAAATAAAAATTAGGGGCTTACTACTCGTTCCGCAACTTCAATTTCCGGAGTTTTATCGTATTCACCCTTATTGTTTTGACGAGTATTAAAGAATGTATCACATCTCTGAATTTCATCCACATCGATGGGTGTTACCGGTGACCTTGCCTCATTCTCAGTCCTCCCCCCTATCAATTGCAATTTGACATCCCTTTCCAAACATTATTGTACCTAACAACACACATCATATCAAATACAAAACTTCAAAAATACACTAGTTGATATAGCAATGGAAAATCTTACATACTAGCTACACCATAACAAACTCCATCTACTTACAACATTACTATCACTACAAAGTAAAAAATGGAGCTAAATTTCTATTCATACCACAATACCAATGATTTAATATTTACCCTTTCAACCAAAAAAAGGGATTGTAAGTTGATATGATCTCACCACCACCATATTCTTCAAAGAGTAACCCTAACTCCAAATCTTCAATTTTTTATGGTGAATCTTAAGAGATTAGGTTGGCTAGATGATAATGAGCAGGGTTCTGATTGGGTTGGATCATCCTTGGTGAATTGTAGGAAGAGATGTGGTGGAATGAGTGGAAGAAGGGGGAGAAAAGGTTTTGGAGAAGAAAATGGGAAGGAATTCATAGGGAATCAAATGGGTATTAATTACCCATTTGAAAACGACATTTAATGCCATGTGTTTGACTTGGCCTGATTTTAACTTCCAAACTCGTAATAAATTTCATGCCCTTTTACAAGCTCAAAAGTTAGTCTTGGCTATACAAAAAAATAGGTAGCAGTTTTTGAGCTCGAAAATTGGTCCCAGTATATAAAAAATCCAAAACGGGCAATCATTTTCAATTTCCTTTACCTAAATTCCCATATTGCCCATAATCCCCAAATATTCTAATTTCATCAAATTTCCATCACAAATCAACAGTGTCGAGGTATCATGGTGGAGGAGTAGGTAATGCATCGTCGTAGTCATCGTCCATTCGAGGGCCGAGAAATACGGAGCTCCTTTTGAATACCGAAGCTGAACATAGGTACCCGTATTTTCATCGAAGAAAAGGTACGAATGAAAATGTTGTGCATAGTTTGGACATAGATCCATTGTCATTACGCTATTTGCTTCAGTACTTTGATCCATCAAATTTTGATAAACTGTTGAAATTGGATGAACCGGTCCATTGCGATGAGGTCTTGCAATTTTAGGACAAAGTAGGAACAATAAGGACTTAACTATAGTTAATGGCGTAATAATGCCCATTACGAGATTTACAATTAATTATGTCTAATAGGTTGCTCTTACACCAACCCCACTTAATTGAGGCCACTTGATACCGATGGTCCTATAGAAATATTCCATCAGCAAAATTAGCCTGGGGTATATGGCGTGCATTTGAAGTGGTGGCAGTGTTGAAATAATGAGGTGGCAACGGTAGAAGTGAGGCACACAAACTTTGTTGCAACTATCAACCTCCACATTGAGCTCAGCAATGATGACACTGCCGAATTTCAAGCCCGATTACTCCGAAGATGAGGACAATGAAGAGGAAGAGGATGAGCAGGCGGGGGTGGCATGCAAGAGAAAATTGAACTCGGAGATTGATGTTATGTTCGAAGATGATGCTAGAAATGAATAGTTCATGAATTGGATTGATACCATTTGAAAATTTGAACGATTAAACAATTTTATATAGATTGATGTAATTTGAACAAATTCTAGCTTTCTTGTATGAATTGGATGTTAACTTTCAATATTTGGGTAATTTGGATTTTCTAAGGTTTTAGATTCTCGTATAATGGCTATTTGTTTCCTAAGGTTCGAAGATGTTTATTCTAATGGTTATTTCAATTGTGGCCATGTGGTAATGAATGCTTAGTAAAACAAATAGATAACCAGATTATCCAAAGTTTTCCCGAGCTAAAAAAATGTTCCCACCTTTGTTAATATATAAATCGAACAAATTATGAGTAGGAAAGTAGTTCGAGGTAAAGTTTTGCATTCCCGATTTTCATTTGTTTCGAGCTCAGAACTCAGATTCCGAACTCGGGGTGAATTCTGTTCCTACTCTGTAAAAAATGGATTGCTTTTCTAACATATTTTATTTTGAGTTAAGTGCTAAAATGACCCTGACTTTAGGTTGAAAGTGCCAATATAACCCTGCAATCTCAGAAAGTGCTAAACTAACCTTTGAATCCATTGACTTTTGAGTCAACCTTTTAATGGCCAGATATTATTTGAAAGACCATTTTGCCATTGCCCAAAAAGAAGAAAAAATATGAAAAGATGAAAAGACAACACAACCCTTAACCTTTTCTTTTTCTATCTTCTTATTTTTTTCTTCTCTATTCTCTCTGTCCTCCCTGATCAAATCTCTCGTCTTCGTTTCTCGAACGCACACAACCTGAGATAAAATTCCTCCCTCAAACAATCACAACCCACTGTCGCCATTTTCCTGTATCTCGGACGATAATTCACAGCTGTGACAGCGGGGTGGGGGTTGAGTCGCGGTGCACAGCAGAGCCGCGAAGTGGGGCTAGGGTTTCCAACACCTCCACTTCCACCACCACCACGATAGCACCGGGAAGAGGGAGAACTGGTGGGATGTTCTGAAGGGATTCCTGGTTAGATGGCGGATCCACCTAGCAGTTTGTGATTCCGGTCACCACGGAGGCAGACTTCATGGGTTCTTTTCACAGGAAACTCAGTGGCGACCGCAATTTGTTCAGCTATTTTTTTGGTGTTGCTATTTATACAGATAGAAAGGATTCTGTTTTCGGGGGAAGAAGTGATTGCCAGCAATCTGCCTCCACACAAAGAGAATCTGCTTACTCAGAAAAAAGGGTGCGCAAATGGTAAATCTGTTGTTTGCTTTCTTTCTATTCCTATGGTTTTAGTAGAGAATGGGAATGGAGTTTATATAAATATATGTCCAGAATTTTGAGACTGGAGCTGGAGTGTTCTACTGCTTCCCCTAGTGGGCCTTAGGTTTTTTTCAAGGTATCCACTGTGTTAGTGAGTGTGTGATTGCAAATTGTTGCTTACAAGGTATAAATTGGTGTTTGTATTTGGATGAATTCTGGTTTTAGTTAAATTTTTGGGCTTTGTTATGATGGTTATGATGACGGTGGAGATTGGTGGTGGCAACTGTGGGGATTGCCGCCGACGATGGGGGTTGGAAGCGGTGGCAGGATATGGTGGTAGGTGCGGTTGGTGGGTGTGGTTGGCGACGGGAGAGGGTGAGGTGGATGGGTTGTGAAGAAAAAAAATAACAGGGGTATAATGGTTATTAAATTATCACATTTGGTCTATGGGGTATTTTGGTCATTTTAACTTTTGGTCAATGCCTGAATTCTATGAGTCAATGCCAGAATTGGGAAGTTTGGTCATACTAGAAAAATTTAACCAAAATTTAGGGTTAGATTAGCACAATTGGTAATAAGTTAGGGTTAAATTGGCACTTTCTCAAATTGCAGGGTTATATTAACACTTTCAATCAAATATTAGGGTTATAAGTGTATTTATCCCTTTTGTTTTTGAAGGCCCGATCACCTGTTATGGTTTCAGAACTGTTTGGTCAGATTTGTGTAATTTTAAAAATCGATATCACTTACGAACTCGTAACACCTATTCAGTTATTCATTATTAGGGTGCAAACAAGGTACGAGTTCGGAACTAACTATGGTATATAAAAAATCCTTGATCGGGATTCAAAAAATCCAAATTGAATGAACCCTAAAATGAATTTTGGCTTCGGAACCTCTAATTTTCACCAAATTTTAAATTTCATTTGCGCTGGAACTCCCACATCATTTTATCTTCTAATGAAAGAGGAATGAGAGGGATAGTCCAAATCCTCGTAGAGTAGTCGAAGCAATAACCCGGGCTACGAAATGCTAAGTTTCTTATCTGTTCAAGTCTAAACTAGGTACAATAGTTTAAGAGATAGTGGGAAATCGATATATTGCTATATTCTTGATTTGAATGTTTACCAGGTTTAGCCGACCCCATACTCAAATTTTATGATTAACATTCTAAAACTATTTACTATGAATGAACCCTTGTACTTTGATGAGATTCACAAATTTTATAGTAATTTATGAGGTTGAGGGTGGGGGCAGGTATTAGACGCAAGTGAATGGGTTTAACGTTGAGATTGGTATGTGGATTATTAACAAATTTATTGATTTTCCTTATAAAGGACCTCATGATGTGTATCCCCAAGTAGATGATAAGCTATTAGATGATGTTTATCATAGGGGAGAATGACATCTTAATGATGAATATCCAAAATATAGACCACATGACTTGTAGTGTTAGATATTTTTAGTGCAATGTGGTTGATCTAAGAAGGCTGGACCCTTTTAGTCTGAATCATCTTACCAGTGACCAACGTATTGTGTACGAGATGATAGCTAGGTCAATCGTACCCAATCCCGGCCACATCACCCACTTATGATATTCTACTATGTCATTGAGGGGCAACAATAAATCCAGGGGCAGCAATTTTTAATCATATGTTGTAGGTTTCTTCTTCAAAAACTCTAATCAAGAGTCTCCCATAAGGCAACTTAATTACATTAATATTGAGATGGAATGGGGTTCCATGGCGAGGAAATGCCATGCAAGTACTTTGATAAAAAATACCTTGTGAAGAAGAAATGGACACTCTTCGAGCACAAGTGGTGTCACAAGACACGGGATGAAGAAGAGACTAGAAAGAGGCCAAGGGTTGAAGAATATGAAGTTATTTATGCTTTCATATCTTTCATTTTTAAATAAATTATTATTAATGCATTAATAATTTGGATTGCGGAGGAATTTGGACCGTAATGTGGTAAAGGCATCAAGAACTGCTACAAATGGTTTCACGATGAGGTGTGTCAATAGAGGGAGCATGTATAGAAGCTTTAACACAAGAAACATGCATATGAGAGAGCATTTGTAGCTTAAATGAAGCACCACCTCAAGAAATGCTCTTCTGCGATTTCTATGTACTTTTGGTTTTCTATTTTGTATTCTATATTTTCATGTGAGGGAGTGAGAAAATGATTGAATTCTATATGTTGATTATTAAGTTCCTAAGATTTGATGATGAATATGCTTTGATCCAATGAATATTTTAAATTAATGGTGGTTTAATTTTTATCTAATATGACGTCGTGTTGGTGAATTGGTATGTGAATAGGATTGCTACAACATAAACTTGCAAAAAAGACATGGAAGAGGTGATAAAATTTATAGTACCACTTTACCTGAAGCTGTTCTGATTTTGGAGCTGCCTCCAAGCCTCGGGTAATGTAAAAAAATGGCTACTTTCTCCTACATTTACACCCTAATTTTTTTTCTTCTTCTTTGGAAACTTTTTTTGGACCTTCCTTCTCTTGGTCATCTTCCCTTAGCCGTAAACCTATATGATTTCATCGAGGTCGGTGTAATTCAAATAGCCAAGCATGCTAGCCTCATATTCTTTTAGGAAAATACCATCATCATTGGATCCAGTTAGAGTATTTGGACCAAAAATAATTAATCTTCAAGTTCATATTTATCAACAAAAGTCCTTTTACTTTCAACAACAATCTCCCACATAGGGTCAATAAGATCTTTATACAGAAGATTTGATGAGCTTGTGCTCTCTAACCCAACAAACTCTGATCAACTAGAGTGGATCCTAACTCCTTTGTTCTTTACCCACTGTTAAAATCAACCCATTCACATTCAAAAACTAGCACTTGCATTGTCACATAATCAAGTTCCCACATATCAACAATGGTTCCAAAGTTTCATAGATGGGCGCACATTGGATTTTTTTCTCCCACACTAGCAACATGTAATGCCTCTGACACAAGAAAAATGACACTATTATGAGATACACCCTTATCATCCATTGATTTTGTGGCATACATAAAATAATTGATGTCGTAGCCTCCACATGAAAGAAATGTACCACGAGGTGTACGAGCCAACCACTTAACTGAAATTGGATGATGACCGGTGTCCACGTGACCTCGTAGCCATGATGGAAATGTTCTAGTGTGTTGTTACAGAACTCGTGCTTTGTTGAAATTAGGAAGCACCCCTTGTAGCTCTTCCATGTGAATTTTGGTATACAAGACAACGCCCTCGTGGTTTCCAAGAACATAGAGATGCACAACACATAAATCCTCTGCACTAGGGCTAATTAGCTTACCTTTTTGAACCCCCTGACCCTCCAAACTTCCTTCATGTCTAGAACTTGGAACCCCCACAGAATAGATCTCCTTCATATAATCGGTACAAAACTCTATTACTTTCTTTGCCACATACCGTTACACAATATTTGCATCAAGGCTATATATATTCTTCACAATATGCTTAAAATATTCATATACCGCTCAAAGGGATCCATCCATCTCAAAATTACGGAACCACACATATTGATCTCCCACACCAAATGAATAATATAAAAGGACCATTATGTCAAAAAGGGTGGAAAGTACATTTCCATCCTGCATAATACTTCAACAATCATCACTTGCAACCGATCAAGCTTTGCAACACTAATGCTTTTGGAACATATAAACTAGAAGAACAAACTAAGCTTCATAATGAACAATATTACATAAGACGACAGTGACAAACTTATGGAAATCCCATACAATTAGTGCATCAGTTTGTGGCAGCCATGTGGTTTAAGGCCGACCGACTTCAAATATGTGACCAATATACATGAACTAATGTTAGAAGAATAATCCCCAGGCACTTTGACACTGCTTAGCGTCTCACAATACGACTTCTTCTCTAACTTAGACATGGAATAACATGCAGAGGGAGATATCAAACATCATAATTTATCACGATACGAAGACTTTCCCTAATACCCATTTCAACCAAGTCAAACTGATCCTTCAACTCATCTTTAGTTTTACCTGGGGTATTTAAGAGTATCCCAATCAAAGAATCCTACACATTCTTATCGATGTGCATTACTTCAAAACAGTGTCTGACATTCAAATCCTTCCAGTAAGGGATTTGGAAAAAAACCATCATTACTTCACCGAATGCTACCAATGCCCCCTCAAGAAGATACCACATATGCATTTATTAAACAGTTTTACATCCGTGCTTAAGTTAACATAATGATGCTTCCTTCTCACATACGGGACATGCATAGTGCCCTTTGACCAAATATCTCGATAAATTTCCATAAGCAGGAAAATCTTTTACAGTGTAGAACAACATGGCCTTCAACTGAAAAAATATTCTTCAAGACCATCGTAGGTCCAGATTCCATCGTTGAACAAGGTCAACAAACCATTCACTAGGGGAGAAAGATATACATCTATATTATTACCAAATTGTTTAGGCCTGAAATTATCATAGAACATCGTGTGCTTTCTTTTCATTGTCAACCACAATGGGAGATTGTAGATCACCAACATTACAGGCCGGGAACTGTGTATGCTTCTCATATTACTATATGGACTCATTCCATCGGTAGATGGACCTAACCTTAAATGTCTGGGCTCCGATCCAAACTCAAGGTATACGACATCAAGCTTTTTCCACTGCTCACCGTCCAACGTATGCCTGATCACATCATTCTTCGGTTGAACATTTTTCACACTCTAACACAGTAGCTTAACATCTTCTTTGTAGTAAAATCACTTCTTCAACCATGGAATGATCGAAAGATACCATAAAACTTTGGCAGGTGTCTTCTTTTTTGAAATGAACCCCCACTTTCGCACCAACAACAATTTCACCCTGTTTCTACTTATACTGAGACTCACCACATACTCGACATGTTTTTTCAATTCTCTTCCTCCTTCCCCATGTAGAACATACTATAATTCATACATGAATTATTTTTTATAGTTCCAATCTCATTGGACAAAGAATTCTTTTCATGGTATACAATCTATCGGGCTTAAAATTAACTTCAAGAAAAAATTTCCTAAATAATTCAAGAGTCTCAATCATCCCTTTATAAGTTAACCCAATTGTAGCCTTCAAATTCATCATTCTCAAGTTGGCACTCAAAATAAAATTTTGGACCCTCATACAATGTCGTCTTCTTGCCATTATATATCACTTCTATGACCTCAGGTTTACTGTGGAATTCTCTAGCAACACCCCCCACCATCTCATCAAATCCATCATCTCCATCTAAATCAACCCCTTCCTTACTCTTTAGATTTCACCGCTATTTGTCTCAACCTCTCCGTGCCATATCTAACAAGTGTAACTAGTTTGAAACCTAGCATTACGAGATGTTCACGCAACTTCTTCCTTCCAAAGAATACATCATTCTTGCAATGCTTACATGAACAATGTGCATGCACCATGTCATTCTTGGACGCATCTTCGAACGCCAACAAAATAAATGATTCTACCAAAGAATGTAATCGGGTGAGTTTCTAAGAAAGCTACCGATGAGTTCAATTCTATCCATTACCGGCTACGTACCAAAATTAAAATTGCATGTAAACCTATGAGGTCATACAACACATTTCCATTCTAACACATTCTAAACCTAAACCCCAATTCAATACATTTCAAACTTAACTAACATTTAATGCATTCAATTAAGTAATAGAGTTACGGGAGTAGATGTGCCTTCTCCTTTTATTTCCACAAGAAGCCCTAAAGTATTTCCGACATGTTTTTCTAAATTGAAATAGCATTAAATGCCAACATTTAATGCCAGTTTCATCAGTTCCAAGTTCAGAGCTTTGTTTAAAAAATCACCAATTCCAACGACATGTAACCGAGTTCGGATCTAAATCACGAAGAAGTTCCTCATTCGAAACTTCATTCGGCCCTTTGATTGGGATCAAACCATCACGTTTCAAACTTAAAACGACCATCAGATCCTAGTTCCGAGTTTGTAAACAAGTTTGATCAAAGTCATTTGACACAACTGTCTTTAAATATGCACAATTAAAGGTGGTTACATAATGAACCGCCTTTAATCAAAATGAATCAAAGGGGGGTCTTTGGCAACCACCTTCTAAATCGGTTGAACCACCATTTTATATTTTTTGGGGTCCGAATTACAGAGGTTCCAAAATTGAAACCTCTTTCAGAAGACGGTTCTTCAAAAACTGCTCCAGAACCGCCGTTGATTGATGTAGTTAATTGGCCATTCTCCACTAGTGAAAGTGTATCAAGGTCATCGATCCCCTACACACACAATTTATTAGTTATGGATTAATCGTGCATGAGGAGAACTAATATTGTCCAATTCTATAATCTTTTTATCAAACATAGGGAGTATACTAAAATTGTTACTCTCTCTGCCCTAGGCTAAATTACACATTTCCTTTTTGGGTTGCCTCACCATAAGTTGTACAATTTACTTTATTTTCTTTTGGAACAAGTTGGCTGGATGAAAATACCTAAAATATCCCTGATAGCTTGTTTAAATAACAAGAGTCACATTAAGGGTTTAACTGGTTAGCCCAATCTGACTCGCATTTAATCTACTTTAAACTCTCCTTGTCCACCTCAGATTCTTAATCAGTGACTCTTTTTTTTCAGGAAAAGCCCACTTTCTTCGTTTCTGCTTCCTCCTCTCTAGAACCTATGCATCCTTTAACTTACTTCTCATCTTCTCCTCCAGACGTCTCTTTCATTTTCTCTTTTGTCTTCTCCCCGATAATCCAAACATTTTTTTCATATTCTATTCTGTTTTTTAAAAACTTCTTTGGTTTTAAATCTTGTTTTGTGGTGCTGCTATGTTTTTATTCCAAATTTTTGGTTTCTCACTTCTTTGGTTTCATGTTTTGTAGATATATGATTGAGAATGACTTTTAAAATTTTTTAATCCATCATCTTCCAAATCTATCGAGTCACCGCAGAGTCTATCTTTTTGTTTATCGAGTTATGCAATGAGTTTGTGTATCTTTCCTATTTTTCCGTATCCAATGTTGTTGAGTAACAGATTTGTAAAAAAAAATTGTTCTTTGATTGTTCTTATGTTGATTTATGACTTTTTTAGGGTGTTCATGGTGTTTCTTGTAGAGAATGCATCATGAAGAAACATTGAAGGAAGAAGGTTTATTGTAGATTAGATAAATTATTCTACTAGTTCTTTTTTGTTGTTAGGTTTTCAAGGTGTGTTATTGTTGTTTAAGTTAGAAGGAAAATTTAATTTGTAATGGCTATTTTATTTTGGTTAATATTTTCACTAAGGAAATTTTAATTCTTATTTTTTTACTTTTGGGGGGGGGGGAGTGGGTAATATGACAGAGTCACATACCTGACATGTTTTTTTACAGTAGAAATTCTACCCCAAATTTCCCTCTCTGCAAAATAGTGTAGGACAGAGGGAGTATAGGTTGATGAATATCATGATGTGCCTATTTTACATGATACAACAAATTTTTTGAAAACCTTATTGAACCACATGAATTAACCTACCATTGAAATAATTTAGCACCTGATTGGTGTAAAGCATCAAATAGAAAATAATGAGACCACTGTAATGAAAACCTGAAAATGGGAGAAATTAGACATGAAAATAAAGTTCAAGAAACCGTTTTTAAGTTGGCCATTTAGGGAAGAAAAATATTTTAATTACATTGAAGAAGTCTATTGAAGATTGAACTCAGAACAAGGTGAATAGAATAGACCAAGTGTTGGACAACCACAGAGATACTTAAGGACATGAAGCTTCCACAAATTGACTTCCGTGTTGTAATTTATGACTGATATAAGGTCGAGTAAAATGAAAGAAATAGAAATAGGATAAGATAATAATGGATTATTATCCTCATATAACTAAGTACCATGAGGAGGAAGGGTAGATACGGGTTTAGTGTTAGCCAATCCTTTTGTTTTAATAAAGTCTACTATATTATGTTGGTACAATAAAATTCCAGAAGAATCTAAAAAATTTCAATACCAAGAAAGATTTTTGATAAACCAAGATCTATAATAGAGAAGTGTTCATGTTAAAATTGCTTAACTTCAACAATATCTTTGTATGAGCTTCCTGTTAGCAACAAATTATCCACATAAATTTACTGGACAAGAAACCTGTGATGTTCATGTATAATTATTAGATAAAGATCATGTGGTGAAATTAAAATTTTGTATTGATTGATAGTGGATGAGAAAAGTTGCTTCAATTGTTACTAGACCGAGAGGAGGACTATTAATGGTCACTAAACCGAGAGGAGGACTATTAATGGTCACTAAACCAAGAGGAGAATAACTAACGGTCAAAGATGAAGAAGGGTAGATAGTGGTAAGACCAGGGTCGTCCACATATATGTTAGGAATCTAAGAAGGGTAGGCACGGGTTTGGTGTTAGCCAATCCTTTTTTAAAAAAATAAATGTATACTATATTTATGTTGATACAATAAAATTCCAGAAGAATCTCAAAAATTTCAATACCAAAGAAATAATTTCGATAAACCAAGATCTACAGAGAAGTGTTGATGTTAAAATTGCTCAACTTCAACAACATCTTGTATGAGCTTCGTGTTATCAAAAAATTATCCACATAAATTTGCTGGACAAGAAAGTTGTGATGTTCATGTATAATTATTAGATAAAGATCACGTCGTGACTGTAAAAAATCGTATTGATAGATGCTGGATGAGAAAAGTTTCTTCATTTGTTACTACACCGAGAGGAGGACTATTAATGGTCGCTAAACCAAGAGGAGGACTATTAATGGTCAAAGATGAAGAATTAATATTGTTTCTCCCATTTGTACTAATGAACTACCAATGGGGTACATAGTGGTAAGACCGGGGTCGTCCACAGAGATGTTAGGATTCTACAAGTTAAATACACACATTCACGTTTGGGTCATCAACCCAACCACGTGCTAGGAATAGCTAGTATTGCAAAAATAGGTTTTGGGGGAGGGGTGTTTACTAACAATTACGAGCATGCAAAAGCACGAGAGAGTGAAACTATATAAAACTATCACTTGGGGAATATTTGCGTAATATGATCAGTGTTGTGTTTTGATCCGAGATTTAATCACATGCAAGATATATAAACCTATCCTAGTGTTTATGACACGTAGTGGGGTCGATGGTCAACACTTCCTCATACCATTCATGTAGGGTGCACATGTAATCTTCCATCGGCACCAACTCGGTATTTAGGGGAGTGCAACAACGGCCCTGCCTGCTATGCATATCTTAATCTCTCTCGTATGATTACATCTCGGGCACTACACCACGAATTCTTCTCCTTAGGCCTACAGAGGCAAAGGGGATGAAGCACCTTATCGGTGGCTCTAAGGTTGTGAAATGCTAACCCTAATTTGCTACTAACACTATCTCTATCTGTAACCCTTTAGGCCAATTAGCTGGTTAAATAGTGCACGGTCGATCGTAATGTTGACTAGGCGACCCACATGCACACACCAATACAGTTCCAAGCTACTGTTACCCCAAGCACATCTAGGTTGGTTTCCCCGGGGAATATCAATAAGTGCACCAACATGAAAGTAGACTATGGTGTATGCAAATCTTAGTGTGATAATCATGCAATTGATGAGAACATGAAGAACAAGCCAACATAATATTCATAAACACATAAAGATAGGTAGATCCATATAATTTTCCAAAAAAATTCAAATAATGAATACAAATAAAATTTCCAAGTTGATTAACTACTCCCTAAGCATTGAACCCAAATATTTCATTGGATCCAATGCTTTAGGAAAAATAAGAAAAAATAAGAAAAGAAACTAGAGAGAAGGAAGAGTTCCTTTCTCTCTCTTCTTACTCTTAGGAGTCTAAAATGAGCAAAAAATTCAAACCATAGCATTCATTGAATTAAATGACATATATCTAAGAACTAAGAAAAGAAAAGAAGAACTCTAGAGAGAGAGAGAGAGAGAATTCTCTAGTACTTTCTACCTACCAAAAACTAGAAATCTACATTATGCCTCCCTTTTCAAGTCTAGAAGACTAAAGGCTCCTATATATAGTAGTAGGGAAATGTGCCTTAAAAAAGACCCAAAATGAGGTAAAAAACCCTGGCAGCAAAAAAAGGCACGGGTTGTGCCGGTTGGTGCTGATATGGGTTGTGCAGCCGGGTGCGGTCGTGCCATGTGGGGGGCTGGCACAACTCGTATTGCCTGGCACAACCATGCCAACTGGTGACCGTCAGCTGGGACTTTGTTTTTTCCTTCTAATGCTTGCACACATGTCGTTTGGGGAAGGCTCGTCGACTGGAAGCACTTCTTGATCAGTTGAACAACGTGGGCCATGGGAATTCTTGTGGGCCATCAGCTGGGAGTCATTTAGAAGTAAAATGATAGCTTAACCGTGTCGTTCTTTGCACCCCGTAGGCTGGTCTTTGAATGTGGGAGTTAAAATTACACGGGTCATGTTAAAGTGCATGACTTATGTCCAAACTTAGCCTCACAATGGTTTGGGGCGACACGGGCTGTGTTACACCAAACTAATCATGCTAAGGGCATGTGGCATGGACCTGCTATCCGAAATGGCTCGTGCTAGTTGGAACAGCTCGTGCTGGAGGTTTCTGGCACGGTTGTGTCAACTGGTGCCGCCGTGTCAGCTTCAACTCTTCCAAAATTTGGAATTTTCCCCTTTCGATCCAATAAAAGGTAAGATGCATATGTTAAGTGTGTAGCTAAATATACTCCTCCTAAAGAAGTCGCCAATGACAATCCAAGAGATGTTAAATTTGAATTTTCCATTTTCTCTTAATTTCTTTCATGTGGCCTAGGAGCCATTTCGAGTTTTTATCCTTTTTCCACACCAGCTTCTCATTTTTGCCTGGGTTTTTCAAACTAGCAAGGCCTTGCCTCTCATTATTACCTAGGTTTTTCAACCTATTCGGGCTTTTCCCATCGCCCTTTCGGGTTTCTGACTTAGCCGGATATAGTTTTTTCATATTTTTGTAGAACAAAATACCTCAAAGATTGGATTCATACTACATGAAGATAAGTAAAAGGAAAAAAATTACACCAACAAAATTTTCCCAAAACATCCCCAAACTATAAAAAAAACATCCTAAAGACAAAAGCACACCACCAAAGTGCATCTGAAATATCCCCAAACAAAATGACATAAAAAACATAAAGGAATCTCGAGATGAAAAACTCCTAAGTGCCTCACTACTCCACCCACCACACTTGAACCATGCATTGTCCCCAATGCAATGAAATTGTAGAATCCTCTCATAGGGAATGACATCATGAAAACCTTTAAGATTTGAAGCACACATCCTCTCTATTAATTTTCCCATGGCCTCCTCTTGCATGTAGGCTCTCCCCTCAACAATGGAAAATTCCTCCTTCACTTCCCGTTCAATACACTCCAATATAACTCTCTATTCCCTCATAGTGTTGTCCGTCGTGTCAAGCCTAACTCCAAATTCTTCCATTTGCAAACTCATACCACTTACCGCATGACCGACCTCTTGAAGTATTTGGGTAGAACTCACGAAGTGTTTCTCAAAAGTGAGCAATTGTTCGAGGAGGTCCGCGGGTAAATGACCATGGGTAGGTGGTACCCTCTATGGAATCTCGCCATTCTTCTCCTCAATGTCTATGTCCGAGCTTGATAAGATGTTGTGGAATCCTTTCCTAAACCGCGGATCGCGTGCTAGAAACAATTTCTCCAATAAGTGTTTTGGTTAATAGTGTTGCACTCCGCTTGTGGAAGAACCATGAAGTTGCAAAGCGTAGTGCCACCGTACAACTAAATGAACTGGACCTCCGAGGTCATGGTAGCAATCATTGAACATGTGCTACCTTTTATATAGTGTACCTAATTCCCAAACGACCTAAGTTTTCCAATGCAAAAGGAGAAGGAACCGGATATCCCGAGTGTTGGGCTAGAAGTTCGACCATGACTGCCATGGGTATCTTCCCACCTTTCTTTTGTCTCGTGGCTAAGCATTCCTCCATGAAGGCCCCTATCAAATTTTGGTAGAAAGTCTCTTCTGGTTTATCGCCCAAATTATTTGGATGTCCCGGTTGGGGTATTGTTATATCTCTCCATGAAAAATAAGCCTATGGAAAGGAGTCGCTAGATGTACCACAAAGCCGAGTGGAATATTGCAGTACTCTTGCATAAATATCTCCTTTCTGTGCCCGAAAGAATCCTCCAAAAATTGCTCAATGAAAATGAAATGCCTTGCCAGTGTGTTCTTGGAACTTCTTTCTTCGTACTTCCATCTGAAAGCTTGGGCTATATCTTGGTGCGGCATAGTGTACTCTTTATCATCCAAGTGGATATGGATGAACCTCCTCCTATCATTGTTTGTTCCTTGCTACAAAGTTGCCAAAAAATCCAAAGTCCACCTTATGTATGTCTTGGAATGCATATCCGAGAAACCCTCTAGGCTTATTCGGCGTACCAAATAAGTGACGGGCTCGAGTAGACCTAGAGTTGTCAAGGTCTCCTTGCATGCAAACTTTGTCTCCAAAATGGTCCTCTTTGGGATATTTAGGTACTTCCACCTTCAGGTGGCACTCCCAAAAATTTTGGTTAACCGCATAACCTTCTCAACGACAAAGGTAGGGTTGGGAGGAAGGGAAGTCGTCAGCTCTTGTCTCCCAAGTTTAGTCAACTTTTTCCCATTATCACCCCGGGAAGTTGTTCCTTTTTCAAGCCTACTTCTTTTTGGGGCCATTTTATCACAAGAAGAAGAAGATGGTAATTCAAGAATATCCTAAGATATGAATCAAGTATCATTCAAGAAGAATACTCTTCCTAAATATCCAAGATATTCAAAACCATGATATTTCAACATAAAGGCTATTCAATCAAGAATCATTCTTCCTAAATAACACACTCATGGAAATTCATATCAACCCATCAAGAGGATCATGCAATCAAGAATCATTCCTCCTAAACAACCACAACAAGGAAGATCATATCATTAAAGCACAAGAACAAATACTTCCCCCATACTTGGTTCAATGCAAGATCACTAATGTAACCGACATGCTTCCCCAAAAACACCTCAAAGTTTAGAAAATCATTCTTCTTATCACAACACAATCATGTTAAAGAAATCAAGTAAACACAAGGTTTAAAGGATTACCCGAAGTTTGAAGCTAAGAGCTGAAAATTCCACACCAGAAGAATAAATGCTAATTTTTTAGAGAAAAAACTTCAAATTTTTTAGTTTCTCCAAAGTGAAGGGAGAGTGAGTGTAGGGGAGTGAGCTGAATGATTCCTATGGGTAGGGTAATGTACTATGGAATCTTATTTTGAGCAATTCATGCTCCTCTAAGAGAGGGTGATTTAGAAGGTAGGTATAAAGGAGATAAGGATGACATAGGTGAAATTGAAACTTCAGGGGATAAAATTACAACTTAATTAATTCCTAAGATAGGTGGTGATGTTTAGGATAGTAATATTTACATCAACAATCCTAGGGAATAAAACATTTGCTGAATTAATGGGCCAAAAATGCACGTTTTGGATTAAAATTTCAATTTTTAAAAATCTGCAATTTTGCCCCACATACAGCATAACAAGAGGCAGTGACACAAGCATGCCACATGAAGTCTCATGTAGGCTAGCCAGTGAATAGGGTCGTGTTTTCCCTAATGCCGCCCTTTATCCGAAAAACTTTTTCACCCATCAAGTTCTATTCCCTTTCAAATAAAAAGCATGAGACTCGATCTTAAACTTGGAAATAAATAATATTTTCACCTCAAGATATTTTTTCAAAAAAAAAAATACAAAATCTATTTATCGAAAAATGCTAAAGCAAAGCAAGAAAGAGCACCGTATTTTTATTGTCATCCTCACGACTTATTTTTTCATGCAATTTGATTAAAAGAAACCTACCGTTGGGTCTCTGGTGTTTCCAACTCCAACTCCACCCATGATGACATCCTTATGGAGATGTCTCCACAAAGTGCCATCCTTACCTTTAATTGCTTTGCTCTCCATAGAGGGTGAATGTCCATACCTAGCCAATGTCGAGTCCTTAGCTGTTTCCTTAGGTTTTATAAATAATCGAGGGTTGTTACATCTTCGCCACTCTCCAATAATCGCTGCATGTTAGTGAGCATAGAAAAACAATCCATGACAGACATATCATCACTAAAACCATGCATAACATAAGTCTCATCAATATGACTATCACAATTGAAGCTCAAAGTATGATTTCCTTCATCACTCTCATCATCATCAAAAATATCATCTAGGA
>JAULKJ010252040.1:0-12397 GCA_032355405.1 Rubia balearica
AATTCAAGCACAATAAATACACAATAGCAAAGCATTAAATAGCTTACATATAGATCTCAAGACATGGGCTTGGAAGCTTTAATCAATTGTTCCCAAGGTTACATTTAGCTACTAGAGTTCATACTAATTAACAAAAGAAAATAAAACATGAATTCAAGAAGGAATTAAGGTAGAAAATGGAAGAAAACCTAGGGTTTACACAACATAAATTGGGAGAGAAAATTTGGAGAAGAAAGAGAAAAGTGATGAGTATTTATGGTACAAAAATTTCAAAAAGTAAGTCTGGGCAGACGGCCGTCGCGAGTACTCAGCTCTCAAGTGACTTCTTCTCTTTGATCTTCATGTAGTTTTCTCCTCTTCCTTTCTTCGGGTCTTCAAAAGTCTTCATGGTCTTCAAAATGGAGTCTTCAAGGTCTTCAAATCTTAAACAATTACCTCGTCTCACGGAATCCTTATTACAAGTGACAAAAGCGATAAATTCGCTCTTAACTCTAGTAATAGAATTTCAAAGTAAAATGGAGGAACCAAAACACAAAATTCTACCAAAATGAGTATAAAAGATCCAAAAATAACTATATAAAACGGACACACCAGTAACATTCCTCATGTTTTGCTTTGCCCATTGCAGGATCTTGATATGTAAATATTGTGACATGTTACTTCCCTTCCACGGACTTCATGAATTTGTTAAGAAGCCACGCAAAATTATCAGCCAGCACATTTACAATGCAAACATTGTGACCTTTCCGTGATAGTTGATTTTAACTATTGGAGAACAAATCAAGTTATACTTGTTTGTTATGTACGTAATGTAAAATATGGCGACATCTCCATAGAGTGTGTAGTCCTCCAGCATCATTGAATCTCTCTAAAATATCGCAGATTGTCTTACCCCTTCATTAAATTTGACTTTGTAGAATAAATCTTTGTCCTTGTCATTTATTTTCAAAAGTGTATCAACAACTTTTACGCATCTTTACTTTCGATTTCTTTCATCCAAAGTTGAGTCACAAATTTGAGGTGGTATTTCATCGTGTGTCTTACAGTTGGTCTTAAACCCGCTTGTTCCATTAATGTAATGGAATTCCATTTATCATTTGTAATCCTCCATTCACTCCTACCGAGATACTGCCAAGCTGGTCTTGATCACTCATGGTTGTGTTCTGTGAGGTGATGAGCCACTATATAATAATTTTGATGTAACTTGACTCTAATTTTAGCTAGGCATCTTATTTTTGAAATCAAATCCTTTCTTTTCCTATTATTTTGGGTTGCACAACAACCTTCATTGTCCACACAAGTAATCGGGCTGATAATGTTTGGTTTTAATCTTTTCGTTTTGCATGCACAAGAGCATCTGTAGTATTTTTCATGAATCTACCTTTCACTGTTGAGTTTGAGAATTCTTCCCGTAGCTGAAACAAATTGCATTTATACGCTTTTTATACAAAGTATGTAGTGCTTCCATTTGGTGATTTTTCCCCAACAAGACTTTGACGCAGTCGAAAAATCAAAAGAGATTCACAAGCACGAATCTTTGAAAAACAATCAAGGGCTATAAGTACAAAGCCTAGGTTTTGGTTCTGGAGTCCACCAGAGAGAAATTATTCTCGAAAATATTATTATGAAAGATAAAGTATTTCAATAGTACAAGAGATTCTTAAATACTATAACAAAACCCTGGAATATAAAAAAGAAATTCAAAAATAAAGCAAATATCAAAAACATTAAATTGCAATTTTGAGGACCTAAACAAGCTCAAATGGCCAAAAAATACCACGCGTCATAGTGTGGTGGTGCCTATTGTTCTCCTCGTCGAGACAGTTCCAACGACACCGACCTCGCCCGATTGTGACACTGGACACAAAAGTTGCGCTCCAAACAGTATCAAACCTTTGCGGCGATCTATCACCTCTTCAATTTTTGTCACCATTCGCCCTGCATAGTGACATCTGTTTCATCTAAGTTGGGGAAAATTTGCTTCTGTATCGAAAATGAATACAATTTTTAGTGTAAAACATACATGTTGTAAGGTAATATGCCAAGAATTAGAAAATTATAGATGCTCTGTAATGAGAACTATAACAAATACCTTTCTTAGTGTAACATGTTCAAGGTTAAATGTACATAGCACATCATGTTGTAAGTTGAACAATGCACAAGTATGTGAAAATTTCAAGCTGATAAATGTGTTCTCTCTGTTTTCTGTACTGTAATAAATAAAATTGTAAGATGACATATGCATTTTATGATTAAACATAAGAAGTTTATAATTTAAGCTACATACTACTTTGTGACAAAATTTTATAATTCATGAAAGGATTTCAAATTATCTAATCTAATGAGTATTTTATTGTAAACAATACATGTTTTTAGTTAATCAACGCACTAACTATACTATAATTTTCAGTAACAAATAGTTTATGGTGCTACTGTTTCCACATGTTCATACATATTCATATATAGCAGCAGAATTCATACATTCAAAAGTTTTAATAACACTTTCACTCACATCGAATGCAATTCAACAACATACACTTAATCGGTTATGAGGAATTCATACTTACGCGAGATTTCATTCTCTTGCAACTGAATTTCATTCGTTTGGAATTGAAATTCAGTTGTTTCGATCGGATTTTCTTCAATAGGATTCGATTGAATCTGATTTGCTTCGATGAACAAGGTTGTTGAAATTTGGTCGATTTCAATCGTTTGTTGGTGTAGATATTGTTGCAAGGCATAAATGTCATATTGAATTTCACAGGGCAATGGCCGGTCGTCGGAGGAGCTCATCGAAAAACAGATCGGAGAACGTTCTAGGGAGCTCATTGGTGGTTGCGGCTGGAACAAGATAGTTTTGTTTTGGGGAAGAAAGAGGGGAAAGTAACTTCTTCGCGTGAAAGATTTTGGAGGAAGAAAGGTTATAACCAGGGTTCTGTGAATCAATTTACTCGCAAAATTAGCTATATTTTCTTTAACTGCAAGTTGGTCCCCGACATGTCCATAAACCTATAGACATGCCACCTATCAGGAAACTCCCTCATCTAAAAATATAAAAACTAGTCTCTCTATAGATTTAAAATAAGCTAGCTTTATTTAAAAATACACCATCATGACCAAACATAACTTTAGTAAGATAATATTTATTTTGGAGTAAATTATATTGTGACAATACAGGAAGCCTATAGAGGCTAAGAGAATACAAGTCAGAATACAACAGAAAATAAAACTCTACAATTTAATAACATGAAGATAAGCATATTATCTTAATCAACATCTTAGACAGTATGCACATTGCTTTGGTCAACAAATTAATGAACGCATCGGATAGCATATTACCAAGAACAACTTGAGCTGGAGTGCTGAGATGCAGCTCATCGCTTTGTAGGGGCAATCCTTTGGCGTCCACATATGTTACTCTAGCAAGATCAGTGTGCATTTGTTCTTGCCGCACTTTCTCTAAGTAGTGCCTTCCTCCTGATGCAATAGCTACCTACAAGCAATTATAATTAAGGATTAAGGAAGAATTCAATTTCCTTTTTATAATATTTCAGTTAAATTAACCATATGTACCATATCATTAATTATACTCCCTCCGTCCCAGAGAAATTGACACAATTTCTATTTTCGTCCACCACGTACACATATTGTTTTCTGACGGAAACTTTGATACATGATCCCATCACACTACAAGATTTCATCTCCGAACCTGAAATGCCCGGGTCATAACACTTTATAATTCCAACAATTCTACAACTCTGACCCATACACAAACCCAAACAAGCACTATCATATTTTTCTTCCCAATCAGTACCACTACATGAATCCATGTAAGATTCCTTAAGAATACTAGGGTCAAAAGACATGATAGATTCAAAAAAAATTGCAATCGTGATCATTCATTTCAGTAGTCTGAATTAGAGGTCAGTCATAGTCTAATTCCCATGGTTTGACTAATTCTGTTCCAGCTACAAAATTCTTGGCATCCAACTTAAAATTTTCATCAAAATCTCTTACGACATCAATAGAAACCATTTTCTCGACATGACTATCAGTTATATCAAGAGAGGTGAGATCATTTTTACCTAGAGAATGTTCAACGAGGATTATTGCCTGAAAATTATCGCCGGAAATCTTCCAATTGAGATTACCTTCAGTTCTCTTCTCACTGCCTCATCTCTAAAGAATTATTACTGTGAGCTCCATACCTGCTACCACGGTTCTGACTTTGTTGCTAATTGTTCGATAGTTGTGGAGTGTTGTAGGTTTGAGAATGACTGGATTCATCATCCTTTCCTATCTTGATTTTCCCCCAAATTTTTCTGAATCAACATTGACAACCACTCTTCGAATTGTTGAAACCTTCGGAACATCATTGATCCATGCGATCTTCCAAGACCTTTTTCATTGCACTACATTTTTCCTCAATTGCCGAATAAACTGCATGCTTTGCACCTCCAACTGAGATTTCAAATTAGTCGACAATTCTGAAATTCTCAGGTCTTGATCTTTCAGGTGCTTCTCAATCGTTTTCATCCTGGTGTTCTCTGCCATTGCCGAGGATGGAAAGCTCTGATACCAATTTTGTCACGGACAAGCAGAAGAACAGGTACAGAAGTGGTATTTTACTGAATTCAAATGGATTGCTGTAGAAAAATAGAAGTACAGAAACGGAGAGGAGGACTAGAAAGAGAATATGGAGATTTGGAGGAACTACAAGAATGACAATCAGAATGCATCCCTTCTCCACTCCAAAACTGACTATTAATATCCTAACAAACTAACAGAATAACTAACAAATGGTGGTTTCTCCTTCTGCTAACCATCTGAGCTTCCAGAAGCTTGAAGAACGACGAACCAAGAGTTTTTACCCATTATACCCTTAATACCTTTTGGGCTTCCTAACACAGCTCCCCTCTCGAAACTCAGCCTGTCCTCAAAAAATAACAAAGCTTCATAACAAAGCTTTTTTGAGGAAACACATTATTTTTTGCAGTATCTTCAATATTGGAATGAAGGAAATTGATTTTTAATGAACTCACTATCCTCCCATCTTCCAACGAAAGAGGTCTAATCTACTTCAGCATTTTATATAAACCATGACTAGTGTACTTCTGTAGGCGATCAACATCGAAAGCAAAATTGTCGTTCTCAAGAACTTCTGTGATTCCTGATGCCACGTGATCATAGATCATGTCCTCGTCTGGCCAGAAATAGAAATTGAGAGCATCCAAAATGAGCAGATACTGAACAGTGAGAAGGTCAATGTCGAAATAATGAATTCCACCATGATCATCATCCTCTTTGTCCACAATTTCTGAATGAATATGATGGCTTCCTACTTTAAAGCCTTGTTGGCTGAAATACTTCATATGTTGAACCCAACTCTTTGTCAGAAATGAAGCATTTTTATCATACTTCTTCAACAAATAAGACAGAGAGAGTATGAACATTCATATTCAATTTTTCAAGTTTGAAGACTATGTCTATGAAGATCCAACATCTATGCTTATGAATGGATGCAACCATTCCCATGCCAAAAGCACTAGCCTGGAATGTTAGTCCCTCAAAAGGGTAAACTAAGCTCATTCTCCATCTCTGCCAATGTGGTTTGCAGCATGTTTCCAATTTTTGAAATGACCAATAGTTGTTTCGAGATTGTACAACATGGTATAAGAATACAAATAGCATTATTGATCCTGAACTCCCAAACCATTTTGCAATCCTCAACCTTTGCATGAACTTTGCTGGAGTAATACAAATCTAAGCACCAATATGGTCCCTGGAATTCTTCAGCTTTATTGATTAATATCTCAACACTCATAGAAATATTTATCATTTTGCATGAACTTCCTATTTTCATCCTTGTCAACAGCAAGTTCAAATCGGCAAAAGAACCAACAAATTCAACATTTTTCATATTTCTATCTTCATCAAAACCGTTAAGGAACTGATGTATGAAGTGATATGCTGCCTCTTGATGTCTGTGTTGGATGTTACAGAAGGCTTGTACTTGGTTACCACATTCCAAGAACGTGACCATTTCCACTGAAATTCTCTCAAAACTCATAACTGTAACAGCTGTGATAACCCAAAAATTACAAAAGTCCCACACATCAAGGTACATCTCCAATCTCATTCCAATTTCCTCCAAAAGCATGGACTTATAAACACCCAACTCATCCTCAAATTTCCACCTCACCAATATTAGAGTATGGCCACAAGAAAATATCCAAAAGATCTCTTTCTCTCCACCATAATCCATCACATATATTAGTCCACTGAGTATGAATTTTATAGCTATACCTAACGATCCATCACATGTATGTATTAACTTCTCATCTCTAGCAACATCCAATTCATTCAACTCAGTAAATGTACTTTCATAAAACACCTCAATGCCCAGATCATAGCACATTATCGTTTTGATAGAGTTACCTTTCTCATTTGTACTTATCATATTAGCAGTCAAACTCAGCTCAGCAACTTCACAAAGTTTCACTATACCGTTCCATAGAAATTGGCACAATTCAATTCTTACCTAAAGTGGCTATAAATGAGCTGATACATTTACTATAGTATCCCTCAAAAGTTTGATTAAATCTACTAGTCAACTATTCCATTACCAAAATACACTTCCTTTATTTCCCATCAATATTTCCACCTCATCTTGCATAAAATACTGATCCAAAAGCAATTGTATTAATTTCTCTGGGACGGAGGGAGTATACAAGACCGTCTTTCCATAGACAGTGGAAAGACGATCTTGAATTAGAATTATAAAAATGTAAAAGATTTTAGTTATGAAAAGACGATCTTAATTAGAATTATAGAAATGTAAAAGATTTTAGTTGCAATATTAAAATTTTATTATGAAACGTGCACTAACTATAAACTTATGACCCGATTAATGCAACCCAAAAATGTTATCTTAATTTTTTTAAAAAATTTGCAGTTTACCGAGATTCTAAGTATTAGGGTTGTAGTTACTTATTTTTGGAATATTAGAAAACATACCTATTTGATATACGGATCAACATATGTATGGTAGCACGTACGTGAAAATATAATAAAACCCATTTCATCCCATGTCCCTCATCAAGGTGCCACAATTTGAAATTTTTAAAAAAATATTATTAAATTTTTTTACATGTAAAAATTAATGAGAAGATTGGATTTGCAATAAAAAAAATTCAGCGGTGATGCATTTTGAGTGATAGATAGGGAAGTGTCAAGAAATTAACTTCACCTTTAGGTGTCACTAAATTTTAGTGACACTAGTATATGTAACTAAACCAAACTACTAAATCAGTTCATGTCACAAAATTTATTGACACTTGTACTTGTCAACGCTTAACAAAAATATAAAGACACTTTATCGAATCCCAATATTTTATTGACATGCTGAATAAAGGCACTTCCACAAACGTCACTACTAATTTTAGGGACACCTTTGCGTGTTACTAGTATTCCAAAAAAACGTCACTACTGAAAGATTTTTTTGGTAGTGTAACGTTATAAAAAAATATAATAAAACCATGTACTCTTTCTATTTCCTTTCAAACTGCAATTGAACTATTAACTTAGTCAAAACTTATTACCTTTGACCATAACAATGTAAAAATACTATAAAGTGATATCATATTAGATTTGTTTTAACATATATTTTCAAAGGATCAGCTTTTCCCAAGTTTTTATCACTACAAGAAGAGACCTATTAGAATGCTAAAAAGTGTCACAACACCAATACAAATTAGAGTTATCATAAAACTTCCCTTGCAACACTTATTTAAAATATTACAATAGCTTATAAAGCTTTACTTAAACATTTGAAAAGTGTTGCATAAATATTGAAAAATGTTACCTAAATTTTAGATCTAATGCAACATCACCTAAGGTAATACTTGTAAAAGAGTTACAATAGGTTCAAAGTATTACAATAGTGCCTAAAGTAACAGTTTTACAAGTATTACCTTAGGTGGTGTTGCATTAGATCTAATGTAACACTTTTTAAAATATAGGTAACACTTTTCAATATTTATGTAACACTTTTCAAATATTTAAGTAACACTTTATAAACTATTGCAACATTTTTAATTAGTATTGCAAGGAAAGTGTTACATTAGCCTTATTTGGTAGTAGTAAGATAACAATGCATGGCATTGCTTTGATAAGTTCCTTAAACTCTGTTTGTTTAGGGTTCAAGTGCCAGCAGTACAAATACCTATCATACAGGAATACAAAGTTGTAAGATTTTATATTGAAAATCTTATCAATCACCTCCCAGGCTTGCTTAATCTTCTTACAACTATTAGAGGTATAATGAATGGAATCATAACCCTACTGAAGTAACAGATAGATGGCATATAAAAAGAAAAATCTTTTAAAACATCTGGAAATGCAACCAATCTGTTTAAAAGCCTCCATTTCATGAAGCTTATTTTTTTGGTATAACAGCTGACCATAAGTATTTGAAAGAGGGAACTTTCAGTTTTTTACTTCTTATGAGTTTATATGCTCACTCTAGATTGAAGATTCCATTCTGTGATGGTTTACATATTTTAATGTCTCTATAATCAGGAAATAGTTGATGATTTTGTTCCAAAAAACTGATTGTATGATCAGGAAGTTTATCATTGAGGATCTCTATGCATACGGATTGGTTGGTTAGAAATTTAGTAATTTTGATTTTGGGGAATGGAATGTCTGATTTAGGTTCCCACGAGTTTGATAGACCTATGTCAGCCCAGTTAGCTTTCCATAATGAAACATTACCTTTACCTATTTTGATGTGACTAATTGTTACTGCAATTTCATTAATTTCTATTTTTCCTTTCCAAGTTTTAGATTGCTTATGATGATCTGGTATAGACCACAATACTTGAGCCCATTAATTTTTTCATTGTTGCAATTTTTACCAAAGTTTTAGAGAGAGAAAAGTTAATCATTGCGTGCAAGTTTTTAAAACCAAGGCCATTTTCCTCTGGCTTTGGATATGCTCTCCAAATTCTTTTATTCTAAGAATCAGTTGTGTTTGAGTTCCATGGGAACTTAGCAATAGTTATATGTAATTGATCAACAGTGTGTTTAGTTGGATTTAGAACTATGATGAGATGAAGAGGGATTAAGGATAAAACATATTTAATTAGGATTATTTTTCCTTCTAGAGAGAGGAATGTGTTATACTATGATTGGATTCTTGAATTTACTTAATTAATCATGCTCGGGAAGTGGGAAATTTTGTTCCTTCCAGTAAAAATTGGGTTCCTCAAGTTCTTAAATGGTATAGTTTCTAAAATCATATAGGTTTCAGTGTTCGAGGTTGATATTATGTTTTGAGGTGTGAATTTGGATAAGAATAAGGAGGATTTTCAAAATTAACTTTTTTGATCTTAGGCTATTTCAAAAGATTTCAAAAAGTTGACAATTGTTTTAACTCCTGATTTAGAGTATTTAATAAAGATATTTGTGTCATTAGAAAATGATAGATGTGCCACTTTAGTCATTTGATTTGGTAGTTTTAAATTATCCATATTTTCATACAAAAAATAAAGTTTAGGTTCTAGAAAAAAGTTCGGCCATTAATATAAAAAGGTTGAGGCTGGGAAAACCATATGGATTTCCATTGCTCAAAATAGAAAACAAAGTTGCTTGTATATTTCGTATATTTTTATGCTAAGTGTATAATATTGGACTCGGTATGAATTTCTTTTTTCTGGTGGCTAGCATTATGTACCTACTTTTTGTAAGTAATAAACTGTAACACATGAACGTATATTTGTAGTGGGTCATCCATAGAAGGGATACTTTGTAATTGTGTGAATGTACCATCGTTGAAATTTTCTTGACATGATTGTGTTGGTCTTCCATTTACCCACTCCTCTTATTGTGGGAATTTTCTATTTTCTCTATGTAGTTGTTATATGGGTGCAGCTACGACATAGGCTCCAACCTGTCCTAGGAACTCTTAAAACTAGGGAAAAATTTAACCCCCACAGACAACACCACCGATGCGGGGAATTCCTTTCGAGCAATGATAGTGCTCAGAATCAACTTACGGTGACTCATTTCCTCTTTGATTACCTATGAATGTCCCGAGGTTGGTCCCGAGAAGGAAACTCTGATGCTAAAGTCAGTATGGCCTGGTTATGTATATTTTGGGAGTAAGTGTCACTTACCTTTTTCGGTGTTTCGTATTTGTATTAATAGTTCTTCAATCATGTGACCATGGTCTCATTAACGCGATCTCATCTTTGGAACGTGGTCTGATCATGAGGTGTTGTAGTGAATGTTATCTTCTGCTATTTCCATGATTTTCCACTTAGTGGAATTGTTGTGTTTCAGACCTTCGTGGATTGGGAAAACTGTCGTGATTTAGCAAAGCGCTCGCTATGCATGCTCAATTTTAACTAATTTGGTCTGGGTAAGTAACATATTTACCACCTTTGACCTCCCTTTCCTATCTATTACAACCGCTCCTTTTTGTAACTTTGACGAGGTAGAGGACCTGTTCAAACCCACCTAATTCTTCTGTCTCCTTTGTTGGCATTTGGCTGAGTTGGAGAGAAATCACATAATGTTGAGGTTTGTTTCAGCATTGACGAGGTAGAGGATGATGGAGGGGAAGATGATGACATGCCGACATTCGACAAAAGTTAGAGGAAAGAAGATCGCAAGAGATAAATGCTCTTCAACACCTAAATTAGGGATCTAAAATTTGTGTAGAGAGAAATTGGGGAAGGAAGAAGAGAGTGTGTTTGTTTCTATTCATTTTTTATTAACAACGTGGTAATTATATTTTAATGACCTTTTAAAATTGACTTTACATCCATACCCCAAAATATATATAGAAAGAAGGTTTGTCATGGCACGGTGACCCTTCCCCTCCCAACGTCACTAATAAATAACAAAAGATCCACTAATAACCGAGAGGGGACATGATCAAAGATAGAGATTTGTATGTTGCTCCCGTTCCTACTACTATACAACCAATAATGGTAGATTGTGGTAAGTACCGGGATCGTCCACAGAGATGTTAGGAATATAATAATCAACTAAACACAACTGCGGTAAGGTCGTCAATCCGCCACATGTTAGGAATAAACAGTGTTGTGAAAATACTCATTTGAGGTGATTTTCAACTATCAACTACAAGCATACAATCAATGGAATAAACAACATAAACTAACACTCGGGGAATATTTGCGTAACATGGTCAATGTTATTTCGATTATCGATTTCATCAAATACAAAAAACTCAACCCTATTCTAGTGTTTGTGTCACGCGGTGTGGACAATGATCAAAACTCCCCCCTATCTGTCACATAGAGGTGCACGTATAAAATTTTCCATCAGTCTCGCCTTCGCAACTAAGGGAGTGTAACAACGGCTATGATACATTGCGCATGTCTGATTCTCCCCCGTGCGATTAAGTCATGGGCAGAACACTACGAACTACCCCTAGGCTTATGAAGGCAAAGGAAGTAGCCGTCTTATCGATGGATCTAGGATCAATAAGATGATCCTAGTTTTCTACCTACTGTATCTCTACTTACAACCCTTCGGACCTCTTTGGTCGACTAACTAGATGCATGGTCGATCGTGACGATTAACAATGGTAACCTTCGTTCACACGCCCAGTTCAGGACTATTGTCACCCCAAGTGCATCTAGGTTTCCTTAACTAGGGAGTAGCAATAGTGCACAACATGAAGGTAGACTTTATTGTGTGCCAACAAAGTGTGACAGTCATAAAATTTACAAGAATATTAAGAACTAGCTAACATAATGATCACAAAACACATAGAAATAGGTAGATCAAGAAATCTCACAAAATAAACATCAACACATGAATACAAATATAATCCCAAAGTTAGATTCCTACTCCCCAAGAAATAGATCCATGGAAAATATTGAGTTAAATGCCACAGATCTAGGGAAAATAAGGGAAAGAAATGAAGAAAAAAAGAGAAGAATAACTCTAGAGAGAGAAATCCTCTTCCTTCTACCTAGAGAGAGAAATAAAATCTACATAATGCTTACTTAATTCTTCCTAGAATACTAGAGGCTCCCATGAGTCAAAGTTGGGAATTGGGCCTAAAAATAGACCAAAATGACCAAAAACCCAAGCAGCCGTCATGGCATGGGGTTTGCCTCGTGCCACGGCCCGTGCCAGCCAAGGGAGCTCGTGCCGGCGCGGGACACCATCCATGGCATGAGACATGCCGGTCATGCTGGCTCTGGCATAGGCCATGTTGTATCGTGCTAGCATGTTCCATGTCATCCGGCGCGGGACACTGCCGGTCTTCGTTTTGCTCTTTCTGACCCGCGCCATGCATCGTTTAGTGTGCCTCATTGGTTGGAACCTTAGTTTTCTCAGTACCTCATTGCATCCCGTA
>JAULKJ010252150.1:0-13541 GCA_032355405.1 Rubia balearica
GGATTGATCTGCACCGAAAATCATGCGTTAACCAATGCATTTCACACGTTTCTTATTATGTTTTGGTTGGTTGAATTATAGGTTTAGTCAAGTTTACATTACAAGGGGTTTAAATCACGTTTGTTGGTTTTATCATCTAAATCCTCAGTTTTGTAGACTTATTAGACCTAATGGATGTTATGTCATTACGAGCATATCTAGATCTTGTTTTGTGAGATAATTTGTTAGATTGATCGTAAGGACTTTTGCATAGTTTGTAGAAGGTCACTCGCAAGGGTGGTAGTAGATAGTATAAGGCAATTCAAAAGGATGGTAATAGATAAAAGGCCACGTGTCAAAACGTGGTAGTAGATGGTATAAGGCAATTCAAAAGAATGGTAATAGACAAAAGGCCACGTGTCAAAACGTGGTAGTAGATGAAAGAAAGATGAGAAGAAGGAGTCGAAGAGCAACAAGGGAGGAATCAACATGGCTTTGCAATAGTGCACGAGCCATGCAAGCCAAGAAGTATGGTGCCAGAAGACTTTGACACTGGCCATCTTGTTCTACACAACCCATGCTAGCACAGTGCCTCGTGCTGCTAAGTATGGGTAGGGGCTGTGCCAATCCACACGGCCCATGAAAAAATAAGTTCAAGTATGCTAAGAAAAACCGAGACTATTTACACACCCGCGCTATTAGTTTTAAATAAATTGACTCCCAACTGGTAGCTCACAATATTTTTCACGGCCCATACCGTGGACAGGTGGAAATCATGCATCCGGGAAGCGCATATTGAAGATCTACACAGTCCGTGTCTTTAAAAATAATTAGGGAACATCTCCGAGCCAATGGCCCATAACGAATGGCGCATCCGTACACTCAGAATGACCAGTACAAGCACCCATCTGGTAGCCCGTGCCAAATTACACAGGCTGTGCCAGGCTGGGCAGCACGGGTCATGTGCTAATGCACGACTCGTGCCATGGTGGCTACTATGATTTACTTTCCTTTTTCGGGCCTTTGTCAAGGCCCAATTCTATAATGACTATAATTAGGAGCCTATATCTACTAGGGTTGAAGTTTGAGCCTAGTTTAGTTTTATTCTCCGAATTTTCCAATAGTTGGTATAGAGAGAAATAACCCTTATGTCTTAGGTTTATTTCTCCCTATTTTCGCCCAAGGGCATTGAACAACTGAAATATTTGGGTTCAATGCATAAGGAGTAGTTATTTACCTTGGGGATTAATATTTTTAGCCATGACTAGGTAGTTATTTTGTGAGATTCCAAGATCATCCTATCTTTTCATGCTTATGATTATTATGTTGACTTGTGCTTTACATTCTTATTAATTTCATGATTGATACACTATGTTGGTATACACCTTAGTCTACTTTCATTATGGCACATTTGTTGGAATCCCCTGGGGAGTGAAACCCAAATGTAATAGGGGGAGCGAGGGTCTGTTTACCGTATGTGTGTAAGCATGCAGGTCACGAGTCACTGTTCCTGTGACCATACACTAGTTAACTGGACTAGAGCTCGAAAGGTTACGGATAAAAATAGCTCAGTAGAAACTATGGTTGACGTAGTTCGACTCGTTTTGTTGTAACCCTAAACTCAAGCATAAGGTGCCAATTCCTTTGCCTCTATAGGCCTAGGGAGAAGAATTCATAGTGGAGTGCTCGGGGCATAATTCTTTATGGGGAATGAATAGAACTACACAGCGGCAGGGGCATTGTTGCACTTCCCTAATTACAGAGGCGGTATCGGTAGAAGAAAACAAGAGCACCCTTATGTGACTGATAGGGGAGAGTGTTTACCACCGATCATACTATATTACATAAGCATTAGGATGAGTTTATATGTATTGTAATTTATTGAATCTAAGATAGAAATATACTAACGATCATGTTGTGCAAATATCCCCAAGTGCCTGTTTTATATAATTTAGTATCTCCAGTCTTTGAATGATTGTAGTTTTTAGATAAAACCCTCAAAAACCTTGTTTTACAAAATTAGCTATTCCTGACACGTGATCGGATTACCGACCCAATTGTGGATGTGTTTATTTAACCATTAAAGTCCTAGCATCTCTGTGGACGACCCCGGACTTACTGCTATCTACCTTTTTGCTTTTTTTGTAGTAAGAAGAGAGCAACATATAAATATCTATCTTTGGTCTTTCAAGCACTCCGCAGGTGAGTAGTTCCCTCCCGTAAAAAGGTGTTGATATATTAACGATCCTACGGAGTGTAGATCAATGCACATGGTTCGTGAATGCTCAAACTTTCCAACAAAAAGGTTCGAACAAAGCTCAAATTCACAAGTTCTGTAAACGTGCACGATCTGTGAATCTCACACACCCTCCAACCTCGACATCACCATTTCTTCCCTACCACCCCCAAAATACCACCCAAATCCATTTACTCATAAAACTCTTAGGACATACAACTCGAAATCAAAGAGGTCACCCTCCAATGTGATTCAATTCTTTATTCGATTTGTTGTGCATAATAGTGGTTATATTAAACTTGCTTAATTAGAAGTTAGGGGTACTATATTGTGGTGATTGTAGTTTGTTTAGTAGTTCATGATTGTGCCACAAAGGGTATATTTGGTGTTCATTTTTCATTGTATGTTTTCTCATTTTCCCTTCCCTTGACATATGGTCTAGATTGTGTATATGCATTGAAGACCATGCAAGTTTTATGTGCAGGGACGGGAATTAGATAACACTTATGATTCTTAGTTGTTTTTAGTATTTTATGTAGAAAGTAGCTCTTTCAAGAACACTTCAAAAAAATTAAAAATTAAAAACAAAGAAAAGGAAAATATATATTTCGCTAAGTTGAAAACATGAAAGGGCGACTTAGGTAAAATTGGGAGGCCCGGATATGTTGAAAACTCGAAAGGGCAACCTATGCGATAATTGGAGGCCAAATGGAGTGGAAAAAGATGAGGATGAACTTGAAAAAGAAAAATGTGTGAAGCTATGGTGAAAATCCTAGAGGGTTCCTAGGCAACACGAAAGAAAATGAGAGAAATTGGAATGATTTTATACTTCTCTTGGATTGCCTATTCCGTAGCTTCTTAGGTAAAGTAAGCTAGATTTTACACTTGTATTTTTTTCCTAACCTTTGATTGGTATGTCAGTTGCTTAGATTATCTTAGATTTTGGGATATGAGAGTGTTGGAGATTCTTATGCCTTGGGGGCTAGGTTAGTTTAGGAATAAAATATTGGGTGTTTTGGAAGAGATTTGCATGCTAGTTTACGCTTAGATCTTTGCTTGTTCTTGTTTACTCGAGGACATGTAAAGGTTTAAGTGTGTGGGGTTTGATGAGACGTCAAATGCATGTATTTTCTAAGGCATTTAACATCTCGTTTGCTAACATTTTGTGAGTAGATTGCTAGGTTTAGATAGGTTGACATCATAAGGTGTTTAGATGACCATTTTCAGCTTTCTTATCCAAGTCTCTCATTTTGTAGACTATTTTAAGTCTAATGGATTTTTATACATACGAGTGTCTAGATCTTTTATTGTGAGCTTAACTGTAGATTTGCTCGTAAGCACTTTGGAGTAGGTTAATGATGGCCAATTTGCAAAATTGGCAGAAGACTGAAGGCCACGAGAAAACTGGAAGACATAAGGGATGAAGAAGGAAGACAAACACTACAAGAAACTGGACCTTTTACTTTGCAATTTTAACCTTGGTTATTTGCCTCGGTTTATTTTTTTTGAAGTAAAATGTATTTTTACTTCGGGTAAATAATAACCGAGGTAATTGATAAATTTTTTACATTGATTATTTTTTAACAAAAATAAAAGGTTGGAAAAATGAAGTAAATGTTGTTACCGAGTGGCGTGCAATGTCTCATATGTTGATTTATGAAAATGGCCGACTTCGCATTATATGTCATTTTTACAGACATATTAAGTGATAGACCATCGACGTCGGTGTTATGTTACACTTTAAAAACTTTTAAGGGTTAACTTTTTTAAATGATTGAATTTAGTCTTCAAAAATATTTTTCATTAATTTATAAACAAGTGAAGAAAATTGTTTTAAAGGGTAAGGTTGAAAATGGTTTTTAAATCATGCATAAAACTAGTCCCACATGCAATCAATTATTTTTCAAATATGGTACTTAAATAATTCAAAAATCAGTAATCATAAAATTATTTTACAAATAGAAATGCAAAACTAAAATTATCCTACCAAATTCGTAACCAAATTATTGGATTAGAATTTTTTTTGTTCCGACCAAACACAGATGGTAATAAAATCAATCAGCTTGTATTATGATTACCTTGAAAACAATGGGCCATGCACCTTCTATGACCTCCAAGAACAGGGTGTACCCAATACATAGGCTGTTGCAGGAAAGGTACTCAGCAAAATCCTTTAGGGACAGGGCCTTGGTTTTCCTGTCCCCCGAGTAGTTCATGGACCACTATCTCCCGTAGCACCTCAACACAACTAGACTCAAGCAACTTGGTAGGAGTGGTACCATGTCCCTCGGGATGTACTGAATCAAAAACAACAACAAAATTACTATAAATATATATATATATATATATATGCAATTAACAACAAATAATTTTAATTGAAAATCAAATAATTACATGTATTTAGTTGGATAGTGCTTACCAAAGTGGGGTTAGTCCCGAAGTTTTGCTTTTTCATGGTGCAGCTGAATCTTGAGTTTTCAGGACACGTCATATATGGTTCAAGATCGAAAGTGAGCTCCTTTGGGGTGGTGCTCCGTTGTGCGGTGAACTATAAAAAAAATAATGAATTGTTAAATGTCATCAATTGTTGTAGCTCATATATATATAGATGTATATATATATATATATGTGTGTGTGTGTGTGTGTGTGTGTGTATATATATATATCTATATATCT
This sequence comes from Rubia balearica, assembly GCA_032355405.1. Taxonomy (NCBI): domain Eukaryota; kingdom Viridiplantae; phylum Streptophyta; class Magnoliopsida; order Gentianales; family Rubiaceae; genus Rubia; species Rubia balearica. Next base: position 4,892 of record JAULKJ010252150.1, read on the forward strand.
AGCTCAATATTCTCTGTTTTATGAGCAAACACTTGAGAATAACCCCTGTCTCTGTGGACGATCCCAACTTGCCACTAGCTACTTAATTGTAGTTAGCACGCATTAGGGCTTAAAACAGTATCTTTGAGAGGATGGCGACGACCTCCCAACTATCTAGGAGAATAAATACATGAGAGTGGTTGGTTCACAGCCAAATTTGGCACAGATGGTGCAAATGCTAGTGGCAGCAGGATATCAAGTTACTCCTCCCTCGATGCCTACGGGTATATCGAGGGGTTTGACACCTTCGGCAGCTACAGAGTTTCTAGTGAGGCCAGTGTCTCAACCCATGTTAGCATTCCCTTATCTTGGATATGTGGGGAGGTACCTCGGTCACGACCTCAACCCTCATTTTTGGATTATTCTCAGAGGATGGTGTATTCAGTGCATTCTTCGATGCCGGTAGTCCCAACAATCATTTTTTCGGGAGTTGAAATTGGACATGCAATGGTGTCTTCCATGGGGATTTAGGGATATGGTAGTGCAGGATTGCATAATCCCATGGTCAGTCAAGGACCCTATGGCCTTTATGGGTAGCCTCCATTGCATTCGGTGGCTATGGGGCCCTAGGTACACCCTGGTTACATGGGTTCTCAGCCCATGTATCAAGTGCCATACAGACAATTCAATCGAGGGTTGAACCTGCCTAAGGATCCGCAAGGGTTGGCAGGAAATACTGGATATTGGGCACATGGGACAGGCAACAGGTTCACCTTTTAGCCCAATGATAACTGCAGTTCGATGGCCAATGGATGTAAAACCTCCCGAGGGGCTTCCTACCTATAAGCGGGATTTGAATCCTCGAAAGTTCATTCAGACATTCCTAAGTCTAATGAATTAGAGAGATTTTGAGGATGATTTGATATGCAAGCTTGTGGGGAGTTACCTTTGAGGGAACACCCAAGAATGGTTTAATAAATTACCAAAGGGTTCTTTACATTCCTATTGAGGTTTTAGTGGGGCTATTTTGAGTCCATATGCTCAGAAAGAGAAGTTCCTTAAGACTTTTCTAGATTTTTACTAGACTAAACAGAAGTCAATAGAGACTACGAAGACGTTCTATCACCAGTATGTTGATGAAAGTCTGGGAGTAGCGAAAACCACAAAAAATGAGGTGATTCAAGGGTATCTGCTAGGAATGCAAAATTTAAAATTTAAGTACCAACACCCCTCAAACCTTACAAAAGCTTTAGGAGATAGTGGAGCAGTATTCAAAGGTTCAGGAAACTGCCAAGAGGAAGAAAGAAAGCTTGATTGATAAACAAGGGAAGACTAATGACATCCATGGAAAGAGGCATGTTGAAACGACTAGGCCAATATTTGAGAGATATACACCTATGGCTAGGTCCCCAACGTAAACTTTGAGTATACCTTGAGGCTTATTTAGGCCACATCCACCCATGAGGGATTCGAATAGAGCAACGGAAGCTAGGCAAGTCTAGAATAGCAACTGTGACCCCCATAAACATTATGAATATGATACAAATGATTGTCATCATCTGAAGATGGAGATTGAAAGGTGTTCTAGGGAAGGTCGATTACAAGGCTTGGGAACTCAGTATGGAGATCAAGGAGGGCCTTTGAGGCCAAAGAAAGATCGATAAACTTGGCAACCGTATCGAAGGGGCTAGCAGAACAATTGAGGTAGGATTAATAGATGTCCTTGAGATCCCAGCCAGGGAAGAAAGGATGTGGGACATCGTAATAAACCTGAGGGGAATCAGAAAAATAGGAAGGTGGAAAACCTGGTGATTCATAGGGTGATCAACGTTATTAATGGTATCGTTGGTGAAATATCTTCGAACGCGACAATAAAGACTTACACACATCACGTCCTTGCTGGAGAGCCCCGGCATAAGCAATTATAAGCAGATGAGACTATAATATTTTGAGAAGCAAATGCAATCCCTAACCAGACCCCATATTTTGAGAAGAAAAGGGTGTTTACAGATGATGGGAAGGTGTCGAAGTGATGTTTGCACACTGCTTTGGTCAACTAGATATATGTTGTAACAACTTTAAAAAGTCTGCTTCGCCGTTGTCAGGATTCACGAGTAAACTCATATTTCCATTGGGCAAAATCACTTTAACGATGTGGGTAGCTTATGGAGAAAAGGTAGTGACAATAGATTATACGTTTGCAGTTATTGATCCCTTCTAAGCATATAATGTGACTCTTGGCCATCTGTGGATGTGTCATACTCGAGATGTATAGTCCCCAACTGAAAAATAAATAGCAGCCATTCAAGGAGACCAGGTGGTAGCAAAGAGTTGTAATCTTACAGCAGTGAAAGATGGCCTCAGTACATAGGGAAGTGGGTCCTGCTGATATAGAATTGTTTGCTATTCGAGATCTAGGCACAATGGCTGTTGGGAAGTTGATGTCGGACGATGTAAGGGAGAAGTTAAAATTCTTACTCAATGGGTATAGTGACGTGTTTTCATGGAATACTTCTGACCTTAAGGGAGTGTCTTCGAAATTGGAAGTGCATATGCTGAACATCGACCCATCGATAAGGCCAGTGAAGCAGAAGAGAAGAGTGTTTTCTCCAGAAAGAGCAGAGGCAATCAGAGTGGAAGTGGAAAAATTAGTGGAAAAATTGCTTAAAGTGAAAGTTATCGAGGAGGTGTATTATCATGAATGAATAGCTAATCCGGTAAAAGTCCCAAAGCATGACGGTACCTGGATAATTTGTATTGACTTTACCAATTTGAAAAAATGTTTCCTGAAGGACAGCTATCAATTTTCAACCATTGACAAGTTGGTAGAAACTATAGCTAGGTATCAGGTGTTGGCTTTCTTTGATATCCACAAGGAGTATCAATATATTTTAATGGTTGAATAAGATAAGGAAAAAACTTCATTCATCACGGATGTAGGAACATTTTGTTACAAGAAGATGTTTTTTGGGCTTAGGAATGGTGCGACTTACCAGCGGTTAGTAGATAAGCTGTTCAAAAAATAAATTGGTAGAAACATGGAAATATACGTAGATGATATGGTTGTGAAGAGCAGGAGTCATGAGCAGTTTTTGGAGGATTTGAGAGAAACATTCGATGAGCTGCGGCAATCGCACCTAAAGCTCAACCTAGCCAAGTGTGTGATCGGAATAGGGGCTAGAAAGTTCTTGGGATTTATGGTTTCTGAGAGGGGTATCGATGTTAGCCCCGAGAAAAATGAAGCCTTGATGAATATGAGGTCCCCACAGACGCTGAAAAAGGTCCAGAAACTTACTGGAGCTCTAGCAACCCTAGGTCAATTTTTATCAAAGGGGTCAGAGAAACACTTTCCTTTCTTTGATGTGTTAAGAAATGCAAAGAACTTTGAGCGGACTAAAACGTAAAAGGTGGTGTTCTAGAAATTAAAAGAACATCTTCGAATGTTAGAGACGCTTATGAAGCCCGAAAGGGGTGGGGCATTGTACCTTTACATATCCACATCCCCTACAGCCGTCAGTGAAGTGTTAGTGAAAGAAAATTAAAGGTAGAAACATCTGATATATTTCGTGAGTAGGGCTTTGCAAGGCCTGAAGATACGGTACACAACCCTCGAGAGGTTAATTCTTGCATTGGTTCATGCAGCACGAAGGTTGCGACCCTACTTTCAATGGAACACCAGAGTGCTTCTTACCAATCATCCGATGGATTTTTTGTGATAAATTTCTTGTACAATTCCATATTACTCCTTCCTTGCATATACCCCAAGATAACCCTTTTCTTGATGGGATTAATCACGCTAAGGCTCTCGTCCACATATCGGTGATTGAATGCCTCTGTAGATTCTCTGACTCTTTATCAACTTTGGTACGACTTGGTTAAAGTCTTGTTAAGCCACTTCTTCTGGAAGAATTTGTTGTGCAAGGCTCTCTAGAAATATCTATAAGTATGCAACAATCATTTACTTTAGTTTTTTATCCATTCTTGAGCCTTCTCTCGAATATAACTTCCCACGGGCATATAGGTCAGCAACTCATTAAAATCTCTGGAGTTCATAAGACTGTGGAAGGTCTGTATGAACTCTTTGGTGTCTGTGTCCCCACTGCAAGTTGGAAGTCCCTTCAGGGGCTTCATTTCTGCCGGTTACCGGGTGGCCATGATCCAAGGGTTGAAAGGGAGAGGAAACCAACTGCCCTGAAGGGCCAATCAACCAATCCAATTCTGTAGTCAGGGCTTCTCCAACATTCCATCTGGACTTTCCCATTCGCAAATCCATTTATTAATTCGATAGCTGAGAGGCATCTACTGATGAAATATGATACACCTGTTGTGGTACCATATATCCAAGATGAGGCTAGGATCCTCCCATCGAAGTATGGTGATAGGGTGTGGCTGCAACGAATAACAGGGGTAGGATGCAGGTTTCCCCATCGAGGGTGGAAGTTGTCCTTGGCCTTCCTTTCCTATGTAAAATCTTCCAGGTTGGGCTAATGCTTGCGGAAGCTCAAAGTTAAAAAATGAACGCATAGGAGCCAGTGTTGAGTATACCAACCCTCTACCAAGATCCAGGAAGGAGAACTGTAGTCGGGCTTAAACATCTACTACTGGGTACCAAGGATAAGATATTCTCCACGCTTCCTAGGGCTGAGGCCTTGTTTGTACCACCAGGGGATTTGAGGTTGGGCCCCCCGTCGATGGTTGAACGATCTTCTAAAAGGGCATCGGGGAAGGGGTGATTAGGAATCCCGCTAGCTGTGCCAAATCTGGCTGGATAGGAAATTCAGCTTCTTATGTGCTGCAAGTTGCTTAAAGGGATCTTTCATACACCTCAATGTGAGTGTCGGTCGTGGCCTTTGTGAACTGATCATCGTTCTTCATCTGCGAGTTTTGTGTGAGGTTCTTCAAGGGGTCTGCTGCAGCAATACCCCCTACCCCTGGCTTGACACTAGCCTCCGGTTATCTGGAAGGTCGTGTCACACCAATCTGAGATCACTCTGCAATTGTGACAATCGGGTACTACCCAACCGTCATCGTAGATGGATCGATTCCAACGCTTTGAGATTCAAGAGAATTAACCATTTTCTTGGTTTTTTCCATCTTTCTTCTTCTGTAAGGGAATTGCACCTTCTCACCAGTGCATGTGTTTCTATTTCTCACTTGTTCACTCTTACGCAACGTGTTGGTCATAGGACCGGCATAAACTAAATTATTCACGATCTGACTTGACGGGTCCCACTGGGTATGCCAATTGAAGCGTCTCAAACTCCTTTTTGTTACGCCGTCAATTCCTCATCTTTGTCCTGCAAGGAAGAGCCCCCAGAGTGTTCCAGGAGGAAGAATCTCTGATAATAAAGTTAGGGTTTTTCTATATGTTTAAGTGAATAGTGAATAAATCATGAATAAAATTGTTTACTTGTTACTTTTTATGTATGGCGATCCTTAATAGGTAGGGTTAAGGGTTTTTTTCTTGTAGAGAAAGTACTAGGGTTTCCTTTATGTTGGGTAGGCCCAATACGGATGAGTTGGGGAGTGAACTATTCTGGCCTTGCCCACTACATGCCAGATTCATTCTAGTTAGGCCCAACATTACTGTCTCACCATCAGGGACAATGCATTGTTTAAGTGTGGGGGAGGGAGAGTAGGACACTTAAAAATTTGACAAAAGTGTCTTTGTGTTGGTGTTGTTTTGGTTGTAATAAAGAGATCTATTTTGACCATTTTATGTCTTATAAATTTCTTTTTAAAAAATTAAAATGAAAAAGAACCCCCTATGTCAAAAACCCGATAGTGCGACTTGGGAAAATTGGGGGGCGAATAGGACAAAAACCCGAAAGTGAAACCGATGCAAAAATTAAAGGTTTAAAGGTGTGGAAAAAGGTGAGGTGTGAGTTTTGAAACAAAAGAATGACTAGGATAAAAATCGAGAGGGCTCCTAGGCAAAATGAGAGAGAAAAAATGTGTACTTCTTGATGCGGGGGATTCCTTTTGGGCCATCATAATCTCCCGAATCAGTGCAGATTAGCTTGATTGTTTCGGGAACCTAAAAATAGAGCTCTGAGAGAGTTCCCTGGTACCAGGCTCCGACACCCAAGTCAACATATTTTGTATATTTTTTTATTCCATTTAAGCTTAACTATTCTCATCTGTATAGTTGGTGAATCGTGTGATCGTGGCCCATGTTTGGTCTCCTGTCACTAGATCATGGTCCAGTTAGGGTGTTTGCAGCGACTGATTCTCTCTGCATTCCAGGTGAGGTGCTGCCAAGGCTCGACGGATTGTTGCTCCTTCTTGGCAATTCGGTCTGCTAATGCAAGGTGTTAAAGGACTTCACTCGGCTATAGGGGTGTATACCATAAGCCCTCCCCAGCCAGGGAGTCATGGTGAGCTAAGTGGGTGTGCATTTTATAAAAAATGAGAAAAGAACCTATATGAACTGGGTGAATTGGGCAAATGGCAGGGACTTTAGATTGTGATAAAAAGTTGTCTGCAAAGCAAAAAGTGACTTCGTGGGTAGAAAACATTGGGAGGTGTGAACAGGCTCTTAATTATCGTTTTCTTGAGTAATGGTTAGTGGTGGCCCAAAGAAATAAGGATAGTTTAAAACATTTAAAAAGCGACGGTAGTTAAAGGTGCTGTAAACTGTTTTTCTTAATGGTCAATTGAAAGGAAAATGCGCTAACACTTTGTAGTGGGTTGTTGTTTGGTGTTTCTCACTATTTGTAAAAGGGTTACGGTGAATTTCAGTATTCCTACAAGGATGGCAGTTTTGCTAATACTGAAAATACAAATGCTGACTTCAGTCCAAATAATTTGATTTTTCAGAAAGGTAATTTTGATAATTAGAGAAACGTGCAACAAGATTGGAGTACTACTAATTGAATTTGAAAAGGAATATTGGAAATTCCTTCCACGTAATCAAATGGGATCAAAACCAGGGGTGGAGCTCCAACCCCCCGCCGGCATTTTGCAAGAGCTATTACTTTTTGAAAACTACCCTTCAGCCTTCGTCTGAAACTTTTTAAGGCTACTTTTTTTAAACTACCCATTATCCCCATAAAATTGAATAAAATTACTTTTATTAAATATTATTTTATTAAAAATTAATTAACTAGTCCCCGCCACAACAAATTTTTGCTCCTTCCCTTATGAAGACATTATTATAGGGAAGGCTTTGAATTCATGACTAAAACATTTTCTTCATTTTTAGAGCTGGAGGGCAAGCTCCTTATTAGTGGGAGGGATTGTTATGATCTCAAGGGTTCTTTTGTAAATATATTGCAAGATTTTATCAATTAATCTTTAATTGATTTACTTACATACATGTCAAACGGGTGTAGAAGAAGAGTTCAACTTTAACTGATTTTGAACTGATTCCATCCAAAGCAGTTAGCCACAAATGTATAAATAGAATCTAGATTAGCAAGAGCAGTTATCATCGTTTTTAATTGATTAAACTCCAATTTTAGTACCTTACAAATAATTGAATAATTTTTTCTGTTCTCTACTTTTCGAAATGCTTTTTTTAGTACCTTACATTTGTTTTTGTAATTTTTTAAGCCCATTTCACGTATTGTGTTGACAGATCCGTTAAGAACAAGGGTAAAGATGTAAAAACACATATTTACTAAGTTAAAACCCTATTTTTATTTCGTCCCTTTTTTTTCCCAGCCAAATCTTCTCCATAATACAGAAGAAACTTTTGAGTTTCCTCCACGACGAAAGCTCTCTAAAACTAAACTACAACAAATTCCCGTGAGATCAAGTGTACCATACGTTTGCGATCTCTCGTCCGCCCCTCCCCGACTTCAACTATTCTCACATTTTAGGACCAAAACCAGATGATCACAACCATACGTAGTTTGGCCTCATGATCCTAAAGCATAATGAGGGGTAAAAAGGGAAAATCCTGTCTCAAGCATACAGAGAAAACTACGCAACAGACAATTAAAAGCAACAAGTTGAGCTGCGTTCTTCAAATCATTCCAAGCTACTTTGATAGTTTGTTAGCTAGATAATTACGTGTTAGATGGATTTCATTAGTATAAATATCCCTGATGAACATTAGTTGAGGTATCGATTTTGTGGAATAACTGATCACTTTGACAAATTCGTACTTCTCGTCTATACAATTGTTGTTCTTTCTCATCAAATTCTTTTCTTCTCAGCTTCAGCTGCAAAATTACTTTCATGTACTTTTATTTTAGTTGATTCATAACATTGGGAAAGGCCCGCATTAAGCGATGCAGTACCCATACGGCCCAAAATTAGAGTAAATCAGCCAACTTTAGTACCCACATATGAAATGGACCCAAACTGAAAAACCCTATAGAAATCTACCTAAAACCCCAAAACCACCACCGGACTTCTGCTTTCCGACAGTTAGCCGTCCCAGCTCCGCCATCACAGATAGGGGTAGGCGTCGGGTTGGGTTATTCGGTTTTCGTGTTATTCAGTTCGAATTATTCTGTTTTTGCCTCTAAAAACCCTAAAATCGAATCCGATCCGAATAACCCAAATAAATCAAACCGAATTTGAAATTCGGTTTCGGTTTGAATTCGGATCTAATCCGAATAAACCGAATTACAGCTTAACATTTCAAAAAATATTTAAAATACAAAACTTAATTCAAAATTCAAGAAAAATATGTAATTTAAATTCTACATCATCAAAATAA
>JAULKJ010252258.1:0-13540 GCA_032355405.1 Rubia balearica
TATTAAATGTTTATTTCCAAGAAAGATGAAAAGTTATTGTGCACCCAAACAATGAGTGTGTCCGCACAAAACGGATAAGATATATATATATATATATATATATATATATATATATATATACACATCTAAATAGAGCTCAATAATTGAGCAAAAATGATAAACGTATACACGGGTATTCGTGGACCATGAAATACTTTTCGGACGGAGAAACGATCCGTCCGCAAAATTTAAAAATCCTCAAATGGTATAAAGGTAGTTCGCTGATCGCGAGGAATTTTGAACACCACGAAATGCTCACAACCTTACTCTTTCTTTGCTACTTTTCTACTCTCATGTGCCTGCATGAGTCCTCTTACTCCTTTTTTTTTTTTTTATCAATTTAGAGCGCCTTGATTTTTCTATAACTTTCGAGGACCCTAGAATGAGAAATTTAATGAAAAGAAACTTTTGTTTTCTCCTAGTCCTTCCAAGTATAACCCGATGACTATTCATGTAATTACAGTTTAGTTTCCTAGCATTGAAGCCCAAATGTGTGCTAAGAATGTAGTATGAAGGGACAAAATAAGTCTCATTTGGCAATATTACGAAAATATTACGATTTTGATTGAATAAATCTTTGGAATTTGACACAGAAGCGTCACATAACTTCACTTTAACATGGAAGAGATTATTATTTTATGAAATTGGTCAGTGCCATACCCTCCCAGAGTCGATAAAAATCACGGGAGATCTATTAAACTATTAGGGGGGCTATATGGTCAAAGATAGAATTTGTAATGTTGCTCCTGTTCCTACTACTATGCTACCTATGGGGTAGATTCTGGCAAGATCGGGGTCATCCACGGAGATGTTAGGAATCTAAGAATCAACTACACACAGCTGCAATTGGGTCAACAATCCGATCAGGTGTCAGGAATAGCCACTATTGTTAAAAATGGCTTTGGATGGGGGGTTCTAACAACTACCAGCATGCAAATCAAAAGATAATACACTATATAAAATAACACTCTGGGAATACTTGCATAACGTGATCGGTGTTGTCTCGATCATCGATTCCATCATATACAAGATATACAAGCCTATTTTAGTGTTTATGACATATGGTGTGGTCGATGGTCAACACTTCCATGTACCTGTCACGTAGGGTGCACATGTAATCTTCCATCGGTACTGCCTTCGTAATTAGGGAAGTTCAACAATGGCCTTGCCTGCTATGCAGATCTAAATCTTCCCCGTGCTATTACATCTCGGGTACTACACCACGAATACTTCTCCCTAGGCCTAAAAAGGCAAAGGGGTTGAAGCACCTTATCGATGGCTCTAGGGTTGCAAAATGCTAACCCTAGTTTTCTACTGACACTATCTCTCTGTAACCCTTTTTACCAATTTACCGGCTAAGACTATTGTATGGTCATCGTAATGTTGACTCGGAAACATACATGCACACACCCATACGGTTCCGAACTATCGTTACCCCAAGCACATCTACGTTTCTTTCTCTGGGGGATATCAACAATTGCGCCAACATGAAAGTAGATTACGATGTGTGATAGTCTTAGTGTGACAATCATGAGATTAATTATAACATGAAGAAAAAGCCGACATAATAATCATAAACATGGAAATAGGCCAAAAAACCATAGCAGCCGTAAATGGCATAGGGTGTACGAAATGGCACTGGTCGTGCTAGCCGATTAGCCTCGTGCTGACACGAGCCACATTCCCTGTCATGGGCCATGTAGCCTTGTGCTGGCATAGGCCGCAATGCCCTGGAACGGGTCGTGTAGCCTCGCGTTGGCACGGGAAGGCCAGTCTGACATGGGCCTTGTAGCCTCGTGCTGACACGGGCCGTTGACTGGTGCCTCATTTTAAACTTCTGATCGTGCGCATCTTGTTGTTTGGATTGGACCGTTAGCTGGAAGCATTTCTTGATCAGTTGACCGGCGCGGGCCAGGTCGTTCTTTGCACCCTGTGGGCTAGTCTTTGCATTTTTGGAGTTGAAAAGACACGTTTGGTGTAAAACAACACGGTCTGTGTCCATACTTAGCCTCACAAAGGATTGGGGTGATAAGGGCCATATTGCACCAAATGGTTCATTCCAAGGGGCTTTAGCACGGCCGTGGTGGACCAAATCGCTCCCGTTGAGCAAAACGGCTCATGCTGTGAGGTTTTCCTTGTGCTAGAGGTCCTTGGTACGAGGCTGGCTAGTCCTTCTCCTTCCAAAATTTGTTTGCACTGCTACAAATAAACCGCTACTATGATTTGAGAGTTCTTGTAGTTGTTTTTATAGTGCTTGAGAAGACGAATCAAATGATACCACTCATAGATGTTGATTTTTCTCAGATCATTCCCAAAGACTCTGTATGACTCTTTAGTTACATTTCACCTATTCTTTGTCTTCCTTCTTCGACCCTTCTATCTTCTACCACGTTTTTATTTGTGGCCTTTAGTCTTCTATCATCCTTGCGAATGACCTTCTACAACCTACTACAACCCTTGCAGATGGCCTTCTACAAACTACACCGAAGTGCTCACTAGAAACCTACTAATAAGCTCACAAAAGAAGATCTAGGCACTCATGAGGACACAATGTCCATTAGATCCAATTAAGTCTACAAAACTCGGAATTTAGATTAGAAAACCAACAATGGTCATCTAAAACCTTTGTAATGTAAACCTAACTAAAACTATCAATCAACCAAACGAAACATAATAACAACCGTGTCAAATCCATTGGTGCACATCAATCCCCTCATACTTAAACCTTTAATCGTCCTCGAGTAAACAAAAACGAGAAAATATCCAATAGGAATGTAGCGTGCAAAGATAAGTTAACCAATACATTCAAATTTATTCCTAAGCTACCCTAGTTCCCCCAAAAACTAAGAATCTCACAACTCTCACTCTCCCTGAAGATGTTAAAGTAACCTATCCACCAAAATTCAATCCAACAAAAAGGAAAAGTGTATATGAAATAAGTGTGAAGCCAACCCTACTCCGCCGAAAGAAGCTGCCAATGAAAATCCAAGAAATGTATCCATTTTGAAGTTTCCATTTTCTCTAAATTTCTCTCATTTTTCCTAGGAGCCCGTTCGAGTTTTCATCCTAGCATTCACATATGTTGAGCTCACCACTCACTTTTTCCTCACCGGCCTCTCATTTTTGCCAAGTTTTTTCAACCTAGCCGGGTCTTGCCTCTCATTATTGCCTAGGTTTTTCGACCTAGCTAGGTTTTCCCATTTTTCCTAAGTCGCCCTTTCGGGTTTTAACTTAGCCGAGTATTTTTTTTTCATTTTTTCAAAATTTTCAAAATGCTCTTTAATAGAGCTATTAGCTATATAAAAACAACAAAAAATCGTAAGTGTTATCTAATCCCCTCCCCCACACTTAAAGCTTGCATTGTCCTCAATGCATATACACAATCATAGAACCTATGTCAAGGGAAGGAAATAAGAAAGCACTCACAATGAAAAATGAACACTAAAATCTACCCTTGGTGGCACCTTCATGGAATTTGATGAACATATTACCCTAATAAACTACCTGTGACCTCTAATCAAGCAAATTCAATCACAACCAATATTATGCATCAAAAATCAAATAATAATTTAATCACAATGGAGATTTACTTCTTAGGTTTCGATATGTGTGTTTCAAGAATTTTGAGGGTAGGTGTGTTTGGGTGGTATTTTTGGTGGTGGTAGGGAAGAAATGGTGATTAGGATATAGGAGGTAACACACCTCATGAATTTGGGGGTTTGGTTCTCCTCTTTGTCCACCATTTTTAGCATCACGAACCTATACGTCTACGTGATCCATGATTTGGACTCCTCCTAACCCCATTGCTCACTTTCCTCCAAAAATCATATGCTTCCTATAAAACAAACATTCACACCAAGTGTAATAGTATTCTAAAATCAAACACTAAAAATAGAAAAACACACCAAAAAACAATAAACATCTACAACCCAATACAATGAGACATTTTTCCTCCCCCACACTTACAACACACACATTCCTCAAATAAGAAACATGATATAAAAGAAGGGATGGTAAAAATGATAGGCAGTCACAACTTCCCAACACCTCAATATCCTCAAATCTACCCCAACATGCAACGCAAATCAAGCCACTACAAATCCATACTAAACAAGTGGCAATCAACATCCATACAAAGAAACAACTAGTGTGCAGTCCTAGGTTGTGTATTTGATGGTGGTGGAGTGTAGTGGTGTGTAATGGTTTGGGGGTAAGAATTAGAGGAAAATGTGAGAAATATTTTTCTCACAAAATAAACTAATCTAATTTTTTTAAACTCGAGTTGTCTCCCGAGAACTTCCGTATATTTAAGGTCGTCGACATGACCCTAATGTTATCCATATGGTGCGGGTTTGTACTCCATCACCATAGGTAATAAAAAATAGAGAGGTGGAGGAAACAATCTACCAAGAGAAAGATGTCATAGAGCAGGAGTCAACCATAAAGGAAATAGGTGGTTTAAAATCTTGGCATATTCATTTGGCTTCTCTATGGTTTCCTCTAAAGGTTCCAAAAATGTAGGAGTTGGTTCTATAGGTAGAGGTTAGGGTGAAAATAGGTAATATGGTGAATTAAGTATAATCACTTCTTCCGCAGCTTCTTCACTCTCAACAAATCACTCCCCATTCCCTTTGGATTCATCAACCAAAATCTCAAGTTCAACTAGGGATGGTTCATTTTCGGAATATTGGGTTTCTAGTTGGCTCACCCTCTCAATCAAATCACTCACTTGCCCTTCAACTTGCTTGAGAAGAGTTGAGTTCCCAAATCTCTAATGTCGCTATGCAATTGTGATTGGAGTAACTCACTACTCTTGGTCACATTAGCTATAGCTTGCAAATTTTCTCCATAATCCGATTTGGTAATTAAACCTAGGGATTGGGTTGGGGCATTGTATAGGTTGGTGAAGGCCAACTATCTAACCCAAAGTGTTGGTTTCCCGATGCATTTCCCTAACACGAATTCGAGTTACCACTAAAACTCGAATTGGAAGAATTACTGGGTACCAATTTCGATCCCATCGGCCTTGGAAACCAATAATTCCTACCTCTCTCTCATATTCGCTTATCCAAGAGCAAGACTCCATAGGGTGATTGCAATGATATATCCTATAAAATCTCACTCGTTGAGCCTCTCTTCTCCACATTTTTTTCAGCTAAAATTAGAACAAAGAGAAGACACAAAATTCAAAACCGTAAGGCAAGAGTTCTTGGTTCATACAAAGAACACAAACAATACCTATTCCAGAAAACAAAATAACAAACAAAATAACAACACTAGCTACTCAACCGAGAGGAGAGCTATGTGGTCAAAGATAGAATTTGTAATGTTGCTTCCGTTCCTGCTACTATGATACATATGGGGTATATAGTGGCAAGACCGAGATCATCCACTGAGATGTTAGGAATCTAAAAATCAAATGTGCAAAGCTGCGATCGGGTCATCAATCTAATCACGTGTTAGGAATAGTTAGTAACCAGGCTTTTGGGGGGAGGTTTCTAACAACAACTAGCATGCAAATCACAATATAATAAACTATATTAACTACCACTTGGGGGAATATTTTCTTAATTTGATCGGTATTGTCTCGATCCTCAATTCCATCACATACAAGATATATAAGCCCATTCTAGTGTTTATGACACGTGGTTTGGTCGATGGTCAACACTTCCTCGTACCTTTCGCATGTAATCTTTCATCGGCACCGTCTCCATAATTAGGGAAGTACAACAATGGCCCTGCTTCCTATGCAAATCTTATTCTCCCAGTGATATTACGTCATGGGCACTACACCACGAATGCTTCTCCCTGGGCCTAAAAGGCAAAGGAGGTGAATCACCTTATCAATAGCTCTAGGGTTTCAAAATGCTAACCCTAGTTTGCTACTAACGCTCTCTCTATCTGTATTCCTTCGGGCTAATTTTTTGGCTAAGACTAGTGTAAGACCGATCATAGCGTTGACTCGGCAACCCATATGCACACACCTATACGGTTCCAGACTATCGTTAGCCCAAGCACATCTAGGTTTCCTTCCCTAGAAGATATCAATAATTACGCCAACATGAAAATAGACTACGGTGTGTGCCAGTCTTAGTGTGACAATCATGCAATTAATAAGAACATGAAGAACAAGCCAACATAATAATCATAAACACATAGAAATAAGTTGACCTAAGGAATCTCACAAAATAAACACCAGATCATGAATACAAAAAAAATTCCCCAAATTAATTAACTACTTCTTACAAATAGATCCATGGAAAATATTGAGTTAAATCCCATAGATCTGGGAAAATAAGAGAAAGAAAAGAGAAGAAAAACTAAATATTCTACTCTTCCTTCCTACCAACTTGGAAAATAAAAGCTACATTATGCCAACTTGTTAACCCTAGAAGACTAAAGGCTCATATATATAAGTAGGGAATTGAGCCTTGAAAAGGGCCCAAAATAGGCCAACAAACCCTAACAGCCCCAAATTGGACGGGGTGTCCAAAATGGCACGGGTCATTCCAACCGATTAGCCTCGTGCTGACATGAGCCCCATGCCCTGACACGGGTCATGTAGCCTCGTGCGGGCACAGACTAGCCGATCTGGCATAGGCCGTGTTGCCTCGTGCTAACACGGGCCGTATCGGTTGGCACATGCTGTCGGCTGGTGCCCCATTTTAAACTTTTGATCGTGCACCCTGTGTTGTTTAACACGGGCCGTCGGCTGGAAGCATTTCTTAATCAGTTAAATGGGGTGGGTCGTGTAGTTTTTCACACCCCGTGGGCTAGTCTTTGCATTATTGGAGTTGAAACGACAAGAACAGTGTAAAATGTCACGGTTCATGCCCATAATTAGCCTCAGAAAGGATTGGGGCGACCCAAGATTCATGCTAGGGGGCTGTGGCACTGCCGTGCTATCCCAAACGGCTCCTTCTTGGCTAAATGGCTCGTGCTGGGAAGTTTGCCTCGTGCTGGAGGTCCCTGGCATGAGGCTGGCCAGTCCTTCTCCTTCCGAAATTTGTTTGCACTGCTATGGATGAACCGGTTCTCTTATTTGAGAGTTCTTGTAGTACATTTTATAGTGCTTGAGAAGACGAATCCAATCGTATCACTCATGGACACTGATTCTTCTCGGATAATTCCCAAAAACTCTGTACAACTCTCGGATTACAATTCACCCATTTTTTTTCTTCCTTCTTCGACCATTCTATCTTCTACCATATTTTAACTCGTGAACTTTAGTTTTCTACCATCCTTGCGAATGACCTTCTACAATCTACTATCACCCATGTGGATAGCCTTCTACAAACTACGCCGAAGTGCTCACAAGAAACCTACTAATAAGCTGACAATAAAAAAATCTAGGCACTCATGAGGACATGGTATCCATTAGATCCAATTAAACCATGCATTTTTCTTGCAGGTATATACTACCTGAAGAAAAATGCATGGTTTTCTTCAGTCAGTACATATTTTCATGTAATATAGTATATAAAGAAAACCATGCATTTTTCTTGTCACTACAGAATTGCATAACAATAATTATACATTACTATTTACCACACATACACTAAAAATATAAAAATTCGTTATCTCTTATAATCCATTTTAATTATCTCGTTTTACTTGTGTGTCAATCATGTTGATGTAAAGTATAGAGTCATCATAACAGACGACATTGACCCCCTACCGTATTGGAGGAAATAAGGGGGCGATGCTGGGTGGCCGCCCCGGTAAATTCTGGTCAAATGAAGGGAGTAGTAATATTATAGGTGTATGAATATTTATTGTAGCCTTCGTGCGCGCCGGCGGAGAAAATTATTCCACCCAGAAAAGGATTGGAAGAAGTTCGCCGTAAATATAAGATTTGATTTGCCTAAAATATAGGGTTTTTTTCCCTTCGGAAATGGGTTTGGGATTCGGGAAGATGTTGCGGGGAAGAAGAGAAATGGAGAAGAACCTTCTCTATTATATTAGAAGAATTGGGCCTTAGACATTGGTGTTTGAGCCTGTTTTTAAAAAAGATAACAGCCCAAATAAAAGTTTTCAATTCAAAATCAGATTTTCTTCTCTTTCATTTTAAGAATTAAATTTAGAATTAATATCCCAAAATTTAATATACTCCTAATTCTCAAAATGTTTTTCCCTAAATAATTTCCTCATTCTCTCTTCCAGCGAACTTTGCGTCACAAAATGTTAAGAAAACTTTGCCCTACATTTTCATGTGATTGTATCACTGTATTTTTTAAGAAAATAGTGAAAACGAAAAATGTGAAAATGCATATAGTGATGTTTAACCATTTCTTATTTGTGGTTAAAAATTTAAAGTATATATAAACAATCAGTATTAGTGAATCCAATAAACTAAGTGAAATATAATAGTATCTGCAATTAGAAATGACTCATTCCATATATAATATACAAAATAATTTTGAAAATACAATTCTAAATTGTGTGTTTTGTTAATGTAGTTGGCTATCAATTTATTTATATTAATAACATTAAATGTTTATTAAAATTTTCAAAATTTATGCTGATTAGCTAAATTTATAATGATTTTTGTGTGTTTAAATTATTTTTTATGCTATTGTCAAATAGATTAAATTTTGTTGCTTGATTTATATCATATAAATGAGTAATTAGTGTTCAAAAGTTTGTTAAACAAACATGTTCAAAATTAGTAATTTAAAAACTTGCTTTGTATTGAGACTATGTTATTTGTTAGTTTATTTTTGTAATATAACTGTTGAAACTATTTGTGTTGAACCCAAAAAAATTATAATCTAATTTGACCCCCCCCCCTCCCAAGATATTGGTCTGGTTACGCCACTCATCTGCAAGTCTCGTTACATTGTTACTCCAAAGATGATGATATTTCTAATAGAGATATAAATCAATTAGAGTCAGGATAAGAAAAGAATAACATTTTAGAATGGTTTTGTATATATCCTATCCATTTGTAATCACTCTATGTGTGTGTATATATCAATGCACACAGCCACAATTATTTATGAATTTTACATTCTATCGGTTTCCATGTCCTTAATTTGGAAAACGATTTCAAGTTTTAGTTCGGGTTGAACTTTTGGGGGAAAACAAAATTTTGGTGCGATTTCTGATACTCCCTCCGTCCCAGCTTATATTGCACACTTCCTGAGATGTCACTATTCACAGTCCAACTTTGACCACATATTTGAATAGATATATAAACAATAATATTATCGTATTTGACGGCGAAAGATTCGTCATAACAAGTAGTTTCTGAAAAGTAACTTTTTATTTACCGTTATTATACGTAGTTAAACATATTAACGTTTAAGGTTGTTTCTTGATGCGCGTGATAATGATTGCATTGCAATTTAAGCTGGGACAGAGGGAGTATTATTATTCCGTCCCACTTCAAAAAATTTCATACTCATCACGAAATTTATCTAACCGTTAATAATTAACTATATATAATAATGACAAATAAAAAGTTACTTTTGAGAAAATACTTGTTATATCGAATCCAACAATATCAAATACGATAGTATTATTGTTTATATTAATTTACCTTCAAAACAAGTGAATTATTAAATTCAGATTTTTTAGATTGTTAAAAGAACATAAATTATTTTCATTTTATTAAAAAAAAATTAAAACTGTTGGGACACGCAGCCACGTGTCCAATGAATGCAAAAAACAAGAAAGAGGGGGACAATGGTTGCCACGTGTCCAATGAATGCAAAAAACAAGAAAGAGGGGGACAATGGTTGCCACGTGGCCTAATCATAGGCTGCCATATGACAGTTTGGGGACAAAAAGGGGCCTTCATGCCAATGCGGGGCCCCATGCACGTGGGTGTGTCAACGTACAAATTGCTTGCGCAGTTTTATTTCCTCGCAATCGAACCTTGTTCCAACAATTTGAGACCACTTTGAACCCCTTATTGAAACCCCCACTCTGGGGTTACATGGTTTCATTGTGGTTTTTTTTGTTTCTTTTCACAAATAAGGCACTATGAAACTCCCACTGCACATGCTCTTAGGTCTTAAAACAAACGTAAACTTTTATTCTAAACCGACTAATGATAGGTAAATTTATTTTATAACTAAATTAACTAATATGATGGTTTGATATTTGTTTTTATTTATTTCTACAGTTTTTCTATAAATTAAAATTTTCAAATGTATTGTAATGTATAGAGAATTATGATTGACCCAAAATGTTATTGAAACAAGATTTTTCATAATCAGTTTAGCCGTTAATCGGTCTAAAGAGAAACTTTCTCTAAAACAAATGGTTAACTCATTCTTTGAGCTTGAAGCTATAGTTTTAGGTGATTGGATTTAGGTGAATGAAATGAGTGAGAGATATTGAATTTAGAAAGAAAAAAGTAAAACGAGTGAATGAAATTGAAGAAATTTTGACAAAAAAAGTTTCAAACTTATAGAAACAATGAAAAATTAAAATGTGTCAAATTCATATAAACGCGAGAAATACTATTTTGCTCCATATACTACACAAATATTCTACTCCACATGCAAAATTGATTGAAATACTATTTTGCATTATGTACTACACATATTCTACTCCTACACATGCAAAATTGGTTGCAACTTTTTCTAAATAGTTAAGGATGAGATTCAAATAACATTAAAAATATTATATTTGACAATTAATAACTACGTAAAATAATAATTCATAAAAATTAATAATTAAAAATAGGGTCCGTCTCTTGAAAGACAGTTTTTCAATAAGTTATGGAAAGATCAAAACATAAACTGCAAATTTAAAGAAATCAAAATAAAAAATTTGGATTGTATTAATCGGGTCACGAACTTATCACTCATACATGTTGCATAATAAATTTTAAATATTGCAACTAAATTTTTTTACCTTTCTATAATTTCAATTCAATCCCGTATTTCTCAAAACTTTGCCTTAAAACAACCAATCCAATCCAATCCAATTTTTATAATAGCTGTGAAACAAAGGAGCTTTTTAGGAACAATTAACGCTGCTTTAAAATTTGGTCAAAATCTGTAAAGAAAAGTGGAGAATCTTTACGCACGACCAAAATATATTCTGCCCAAACTGCTTTATATTTTCTTGATTATTAAGTACTCTTCTCCTTTCTATTATCCCCATAATCAAAGGACTAATCAACAATCAGGTCTCCTAATGCCAATACGTACCCGCTAATATGTGGTTTTGAGGGATCCCCTCCCGATAGCGCTAAGTTCATCACAAATCCATCCCAAAATAATGATTTCCTTCGTTTGATACGTTTTTTATAAGAATGGAAATTTTTTAATATTTGACACACTATTCAATGGCACGAATACTTACAAGATGTTGAAAACGTAGGTAAAATTAAATTACAAATAAATAAATAAGTTTAATCTAGAACTTATTCTATTTTAAAATATTTATAAAAAAATACTCCTTCCGTCCCGTCTCAAATTTCATAGAATCATTTTCACGGCTATCCAGAAATATGTTTGACCGTTAATGTGTTTAACTATGTATAGTAACGGCAAATAAAAAATTGATACTCCCTCCGTCCCAGTTCAAACTGCACACTTTTTGGTCAACTTTCTCAGGCCATGTTTGACCATTAATAACTTTAATACTGGGACAAAGGGAGTATTGAGAGTGTATTACTTATATTAAAAAATATTTTTATAACTCTACCTAATTGATATAGGTGTCAATATAACCCTAGATAACCAGTGAAAGTGCCAATATAACCCTCTCCGATAACTTTTAGCCAAAACTTTGTATAAATACATTTTTACCCTTCTGAAAAAATAGGGAATAACTGTATTACCCTTAGAGTCATTAATACCTCAAATATTTTCACCGGACCGCCGCTGTAACAAATAGTGTTATATTGGTACATTATGAAAACTGATAGGGTTAAATAAGCACATTCCTAAAATTTGTTGGGTTATATCAGCACATTCGTAAAAATTGTAGGGTTATATCAGCACATACTGTAGAATATAGGGGTTTTGATGATATTTTGTTTATTCACCATTGATGTTGTGTGTGGCTATTATTTTGGTGTGTTCTTCAACCTAGAATTTTTAATGTTGATGCCTTTTGAACTAGGGGGAGGAGCATAGCCGCAGAAGGTTAAGTACATCGATGGAGGAGACGCACGACTTAGCCTAGTACCAACGAAAATCAAAATGGTAAATCTTGTATTTTTTTTATTTAGTGGTGACCGGCAGAAACGTCGCATATAACGATTAATCATCGTGGGTCAGATCCGTCCGAATAGGGCGATGGTAGGTTCAGATCTATAAATGATGAACCGGGTCACCATTTTGGTTTAATTGAAATTATGCTGGTGTATATTTCGTATTTTAGTTGGGTTGTTTTGTCTCCGATCTATCAGATCTGGTGCGCCTTTACCCCGATTTCAGCTCAGTAGTAGTGTAGTTAGCCACTAAAGCAATCAAAGCGTTGTGTTTGATTGACCAGACGCAACTCAGGTTCTCCCCCCTAATAAATAATGGTCTTTAAGTCTCTATATGCCAGGTTGGCATGGAGCAAGCTCTCATACACCATGTTGGTGTGGAGCTCTGATACACCTTGACGGTCTATCAAGTGGGACGTTCACCCCACTCACCCTCTGTGAACTACTCATGTGAAAAATATTTCTACCTTGTAATAGTTAGATTTTTCTCATTTTAGTTATGGTGTTTCAATATAATATTTTATAGTGCATTACTTATAATAGAAGATAGACTAACAGTAGTATTAATTTATCATCAAAATTACAAATCATTTCTATATCCTAATGAGAAGATTCTACTATTTGTTTTTTTTAAATGATGACCCATGCCAAGGGAATTTCCCAATACGATAACGTGTGCCATGCAACAGAAACTAAAGTACAAAAACAAGAGCATTTCTAGTTAGGTCTTCTTTTTTTATTACTAGCAGCAATTAGGATATGATGTGATTGATTGCCTTCAATAATACTCCAAACAACGGAGTACTCTGTTCAGCAGCCAGCCCACTTTATCGTACTCCCTCCGTCTCAGTTCAAATTACACACAGAATCTTTTTTACGCTCATTAAAAAACTTGTCTAATCGTTAATATATTTAACTACGTATAATAACGGTAACCAAAAAGTTACTTTTGAGAAACTACTTGTTATGATGAATCCAACAATATCACATACTATAATATTATTACTTATATATCTACTCAAATATGCGGTCCAAGTTTGATAGAGAATAGTATCAAATAGTAAGTGCAATTTGAGCTGGGACAGAGGGAGTAATATTATCTTCTTTTGTCACCAAACAACGGAGTACTGGTACTTTTCTTTCTTTGCTTCCAAATTTGAAGTGATGAATAATTAATTTGACCAATTAAAACACTGCTGAAGAAGAAAAAGAACACATTATAGTCTAGCATGAATATGAAAACATATCTAGGACTAGCCGGCTCAGGCACTCATGTTGCCACCTCTTAGTCAAACCATAACTACTCCCTCTGTTTTATTTATATTG